>PVKE010009774.1:0-43980 GCA_004027555.1 Craseonycteris thonglongyai | reverse complement strand
GGTCACCGAGGATAAATAATATTGATTGATAATAATACTGTTAATACAAAAGAAAAGAAGCTACCGTATGACACTACCAAATATTCAAGCTAACTGACTGTGTTCTTCGATGAGTCGAGTCGTAACTGTTGCGTTCATGCGTTGTGTCCGGTGACAAGTGTAACACATAAGTCAAAATGTATTGTCTGGGTGGGCGGAGGTCACAGTGTCAGGCTGCCAGAATTCTAGGAATTTATGACCTTGGCAAATTCCCAGAATGCATTAAACTATTGCTAGAAAGTTTTGTCTTCTACAATCGCTTCAAAGTCCATGGTACACGGAATTCCACCCCAGACATTGCGAGCGATCGACGATCGACCAAAATTGGCCTCGCGATTGACCGGTTGACCGCGATCGACTTGTTGGCCACCCCTGCATTATAACATAGGAACGGGAAGGGAGATATTATTTGGGAAATGACTCACACCACTGCTCTTCATTCACACAGTGTCCTGGAGCACCTCCTGTTCCAGGGAGAGAAGTCTGCTAGCAAAGAGCTTGCTATTGGGAGGGCTTATTTATCAGATATGCACAAGACAAGAGCTTTCTTGGTCTCAAGTTAGTTTTGAAACCCTTCTTGATTCATTTCCTGTACCCTTCAAGAGACAAGAAGCTCTGCAAAAAACAGAACAGCTAAAATGAAACAACCCCCAGCCCTGCGTCCGCACGGTGCTGGAAGGTGGGGGCTGAGTGCCCTTTGATACCCCAGCACATATATGCAACCCCTTCAGTAGTCACGTGTAGAGGGAACAGGATATGAAGCAGTAGCTGTAATAGCTATGGGCAAGTATCTGGAACCAGACTTTGCCCCTTGTGTCCTTGTACCTTAACGGTTCTCATCTGTAAAATGGGGCTATAATAATAGCACTCACACCAAAGGTGGTTGTGGGGATATTACGTACAGTAATACACAAATATCAAGAGCAGGATTTGGAACATGGTCAACGCCAGATAAGCGTTTATTGTTTTCATTACTTTCCCACTCACTTTTGGAAAACAGAGAAGTCAAAGTGCCAGGAAACTAACTGGGCAGCCACCCCATCAGTAATTTTCAAGGGTAAACTTTCCAGCGCCATCCTGGCCCCTTTTTCCTGTATCCATTTGATTTTACACAAATTTTAGTCCAGAGACAATACCTGAGTCTGTGTGCATTTAAAGACCAGAACTAAAGAACAACTCCTGGAAGTTTACGCCTTAGTTTCAACTTCATACACCTAACCTGTCTGAATGAGGGTGGCATTTGGTTTAGTACAGGATTCTCTCATCACCATTTACTCATCACCTACCACACGCCAGGACTCTATGAGGCACTTTGTATAACTATATCTAGTATTCCCAACCATCTGATGGGATAGGCGTTATTATGATTACTATCATTACTATTATTATTCCCATTTAAAAGATGTTGAAATTTGGGGTCAGAAAGATAAACTGATGTTTCCAAAGCCAGGAGGACTCTGAATTTGGAATTGAAATGCAGATCTGTATACCTCCCAACTCTATTAATTTGTCCACGGCATTCACTCCTGTACATTGCGGCATTTGTAGAAAAATGACTTGCCCTTGGTAACTGGCACTGCTGATGAAGTAAACTGGCTAATGCCCACAGAGTGCTGAACTGTCCAGTGCTTCCCACGCATCCTGGGCTCAACGCCAGCCCTCCACCTCCACCCCCACCACCTCCCCATGCCCACAGTCTCATTCCGGACTCCGCATCTGTGCTCCAGACCCTGGCCTGCAATGGCTCATCCACCCTGCTCAAGAAGAGTTAGGCGTAGCTGACATAGAGACCATCAGCTAACGCCTGCTGGCTCTGCTCCTACCTACCACCTCCCCTGTGTTCTCTGGTCTGTGGACCTTCTGGGCACCTGCTCTTCTCCTCGGCCCATTCTTTAGTTTTTTCTTCTTGCTGAAAAGCAGGCTTTGGGGTTCGTGAAGGAGCATGATTACACACCTCCCCACCATTGTCCCCCATAACCCCCAGCTAGCATGGGGCACAGGAATCCCTGATCACACTCCTGGAAGTGAAAATGCACACACCAGCCTCGTGATGGAACTGGAAACAGGTAACACGAGAGTTGTGCAGGTGACTGACGCGGAGCGGCTTTCTGGAACTTCAGGCGTAAGGCACTCTCACCCTCAAGGCTCGTACTTAGGTCACAGGCTTAGTGCCTGCTGTTGTGGACTGACTTGTGCCCACTCCTAATTTTCCATTGTGGACACCCTAACTTCCAGGACCTCAGAATGTGGCCTTATTTAGAAACAGGTCATTGCAGATATAATTAAGATGAGGTCATACTAGAGTGGCCCCAGATTCGATGACTGGTGTGCTTATAAAAAGGGGACATTTGGACACAGACAGGCTAGCAGACAGAACTCCATGTGAAGGTGAAGGCAGAGACCAGGGGGAGGTCCATAAAGATTGGCATAAAGAGTGCCAGCAAATCGCACGAAGCTGGGAGAGAGGCCCGGAACAAGTTCCTCCATACAGTTCTGACAGGGAGCCACCCGGCCCCCACCTGCAGGGAAACTTCTTGCCTCCAGAACTGTGGGCGAATACAATTTGATGTGTAAACCCCCCAGTGTGTGGTTCTTTGCTATGGCAACTCAAGGAGCCTACTCGCAGGAGAGAGGCCCTAACGAGTTACCTGAAAGCCCCCCGTGATGGCTGAGGTGGGGTGCACACGGAGTCAAGGTTGTGGAAATGTTATCTGGACGGGCTGGGGGGCCAGGTTCACAGACAGTCCCGATCCTTCCCTGAGGTTCTTTGGAGACAGTTCTAGACCAGGCACGGCTCACCCTCACCAAATGCCTGATGTCTCTGGCAGTCTCTGGTGCCTGCCTGGAGAGACGGAAGAAGTTACATTTTAAGCCTAGCATTACCTCTCCTGCAGGGACGCATTGTGTCTTGAGCATTTGGGTCTATGTGGGCTCCTTCCCTCATTTAAAAATAACATTAGGGAAGCCAGGATGGCTCAGCAGGTTGAGTGCTCACTTTGTAGCCCTGGGGTCTGAGGATTGAATCCGGCCCTGATCCATGCGCCCCCAGTTCAGTTATTGCCAGAGCCCATGAGGGAGACCCCTGGCCTGGTTCCTGCCCTGTGCAGCCCCGTGCCCACCTGTGGAAGAAACTACATCAAAAACTAATGACGTACAACTATGGAGACTGCTCTGGGCCCTCCCCCTTCTCTCTTTCTCTGTAAAAAATAAATAAATAAATAAATAAAAATAAAAATTTTAAATAAAAATAAATAACATTAAATATCTTTGAAGACTTCATTAGTGTAAAGACAAGTATACTCTATGCTGGATCCATCATTATACAGCCATTACTATTATTTTTTTCTTCTGATTTTTAAGGGAAATTACATTTTTGTGGGCCCCTTGAACGTGTTGGAGGCTCCAGGCACTGTGCCTACTGACCTTATTGGATAAGTCAGCCCTGCCCCATGGATAAAATTAGAAAACCACTGGGGAGTCAAAATACCTACCTGTGTGACATTGCCACCAGAACACTGAGTCTTGGAAAGATCTATGAACAAGTGTGTTGCACCTACACCTTTTCCCTATCCTTTAAAAGCTATGCAATCATTACACACCATCCCATTTCTTACATTTTTCTTACACTTTCCCTTTACCTTAAGATGAACCAAAAATAAATACTCCTAGGAACAGACAGAGAGCCACACGACACATTAGCTGCTACCACCCACAAGCACAGGACCATCAATCCACACCCTTCTCTGCAAGGCAGCCATTGCACACGGTCAGGACCACACATGAAACATGCCCCTATGTGCTGTGTGATCAGCCTTCCTGATTTACTGTGTATACAGTCTCCAAGTTAAATACAAACAGAAGCACCTAAAAATATATTCTCCTGCAGCCCCTGTCCGAAAACTGCATTGCCCAAATAATGTCTGCTCGTTCATCATTTACCACCCAATACCTGAGTGCCATTCTCAGAAAATCGTTGCTACAGAAGTGCCTCGCGAAACTTGTGAGCAAGAAGGCACAGCATTGTCTCCCGACTGGAGGCCCCGGGCGTTTAAGAAGTGAGCATGTTTCATAAACGAGATGAAGCAATTGAAGCCATTCGTATCCGGCTTTCCTTTAGTGGGACTCTCACTGGTTTCCCTTAATAAAATGTTTGAATGTGTCTTCCTTACATGCATGCCTCCAAACAATAGGAGCAGTGATAACAAATCGAATAAACAACCCCACACTAAATGGTTCTCCCTAGAAACCAATAGGAAGTATCTGTGTTTATGCAGAATCCCAATTAGTTTCTGCAGTGGATCTATAAGCGTAGAATTCTAGCCAGTGACAATCCACTGGAACACAGGAATCGGAGGCAGAAACCAACCCACGGTGACAGGTCATCAGTACAAGAACAGGTCAAGTGGAAGTGCATTGGCTTTGTAGACAGAACTGGGTGTGAATCTCAGCTTTACAGCAACTATACAGATGGCAGCCTGGAGAGCCTAAGCCCTCCCTCATGGATAGTGAGATGAATAACATAGATTGGGAATTCAATCTCCATCCTCTCCTTTTGTAATGGCCCTGATCTTATTTAAATACCTACCCTCCCCCCACGGCTGGCTTCATGGATATGTGACCTGCATAGTCTAGAACCTTTAAAGGACAATGATGGATAGGGGTTGCCATGGTAACTCATCAAGTTGTATTTCAGTATGTTCCTGGGCAAAAGGCTAGAAAGGAGGAGAGTTGGGATTCTGGGAGATAGCAGCACCAGAAATCACGTTAATGTGTGACTGAAGCCCTCAGTAATTCTGTGTGCTAGCTACTCACCAGGTGGAGAAAAAACCGAGTAAGAAGGCATAAAACATTTCATGTCAAAGCTCCCTAAGTTTGCCAGTTCCATGCTACCACTGATTCTCAGCAGAGTAGAAAGTTGAAGAGAATGCAGGGAGACTGACACCATCAGAAAACTGCGAGCTGGCCGGAGAAGGTGGCATCATTGCTTCTGAATGGCAGGAAGCAGGTGCTTCCCTAGAGGGAAGGATTCTGCCTACTAATCCTTAGATTAGAACCTGCCCTCAACTCTGGTACCAGCTGGTTACCAACCTGGAACAAAGTAGATTCAAACCAAACTCACAGCCTGCAGGCATTTCCCCGCTTCCTGGTCCCTCCCTGCCTTCAAGGTTGGACTTTCGCAGACAACAAGGGCTCCCAGCTTCCCAGGGCCGCTGACTACATTGCAGAGAACAGAAGGCTGACCCGCAACCCTCATCCCCCACTTTTGTTCGGTCCCGCACAACTGATTAAAACTTTCTGGCCTGTTTTGGTAAATCTTTGCTTTTCCCCTCACATTATTCAAACTTCATCGAATCAGGGTTTTCTGAGACAGTCTTCTCCACCTGTACAATAGTCCTAATTTCTCCGTTTAAAATACTTATATAAAAACTGATGAATTATAAAATCTATTTACTGGGCAGACAACTTGCCTAATGAGGGTCAGGAAATGTGAACTGTAACCATGATAATCTAAAGGACATTATCAACTACAGGAATCTAAACTACTTAGCTTTTTTAAATTCCAGAAGATTCCCAACAATGGCATCAACTGCTTGGCTGTCACCAATAGTGCTGCTCCCTGTTATGTTCTTTGCAGAGGAGGCAAATTCACCCCTGCCTGGGAACACTGGGGGGTGAGTTTGTCTAACATGCAGTTGCAGATAACACATTGGCAAAGAGAGCAGATAGTTTCTTAATTATCAGGACAATTCCAGTTTTGCTGAGGTAACACTGGAGACGATTTCATGTATTAGGTGTTGATTCACAAGAGGAATTTTTTCAAATTCCTGACTTTGCACTGGGGGTTATTTATGAAACAACTAATAGGGGTTGAGAAGAGGCCTCGATACTAAGTTAGCTGCCTGTACTGGAAACAAAGGTGTTAGATGAGTCTACTTTGCAACACAAACCAGCAGCTATGTACTAATAAGCCACAGTGGTGATGAAAGTTGTTACGGTATAAATGGCACATGTCAGCTGCCACAACGTGGTATGAAAAGGTGCAGCCAGATGTCTTTGCTTTTACTCAGATCACTTTCCATCCTGGATTCCAAAGAAGTACCTCCAGTCCCCTGTGATGACATTCACCAGAGGAAAAAACTGAAGTTAGGTGTATATATAGGAGTGATGGTTACACTACATTGTGAATATACTTAATGACACTGAATTGTAAACTTACACACGACTAAAATGACAAACTTCATGTCATGTACACTTTAACTCAATAAAAATGTAATTATCAAGTTGTTGTTTTTAAAAAAGATGTATGATATATAGAAGTGATACATAGAAAGTTATATATGTGGTTATGTATATATATATATATATTGGCCAGTATGTCTTCTGTGCAAAAACATCTACTCAGTTTCTCTGCCCCCTTTTAACTGAACTGTTTTGTTTATGGGCTGAGTTGCCTGAGTTCTTTATATATTTTGGGTATTAAACTCTTATGACATATGATTTACAAATATTTTCTCCCATTCTGTAGGTTGCCTTTACATTTTGTAGATGGTTTCAAGTGAGAATTCTAACTAAATTTGCAGCCACAAACCTTCCCCTGTTGTCACAAAACCATCCCACCCTGCCAATTTTCAGTCTAACAGGGGCTCAAATGATTAAGAGTTTTCTTTTCTGTCACAACACATGAATTCTCTGGAAGATCATAGAAACTATTTTCATTCGCTCTAGTTTTTTGTATGGCCGCTTCAAAGGTTGCAATACAAGCTCCCAAGAAAAGGCTGGACTTTTTCCTCTAAAAACCTTAATAAGAGTGCGAGCAGCAGGGGCGTTAGTTACTTCAGCTAACCCAGGGCTTCTTCGAGTGAGACAGATGAGCCTGGGTGGCCTAGGACACAGACACCGAAAGCCAAAGCACAGAGCCCACGGCTGAGGAATCATCTCATTCCCACTCCAGAGCACTTCAGGACGTTCCCCTTCTCTCATGAGCTCTTTAGTTCTCCCTTGAAGTCGATCAACCTCCATACACAGACATGGTGGTGGAGGCCTGATGTGCAAAAGCACGGAGCCTGTGGTCAGGCGGCTGCCAGCCTCACCTCCACTCCTGTGCCCGTAGCCATTTGCCCACACTGTCAGAGACGGCCTGTGCACCAAAGCTCGCTTACCTCCTAGCTCTCAGCCAGAATATGCGTCAGAAAAGCCACCTAGTCTTGGAGAATTTGCAGCGGTATTCCAGAGGCTGTATCAGAGTCATTTAGGGTGATTTGTTTTCTTCTAAACTGTGGCCATTCACCGCCCCCTCCTCCACACACGCACAGTCCCCCAGGTGGACAGCCCCTCCTCCCTGCTGAGATGACCAGGGCTATGTGTGGCAGAATTTCTGTGGAACAACCAGTTCCCAGGGCTGGGATTTGCATCCCACATTCCCAGTACATGGTGGAAACCGAGAGGTGGGGTCCCTCTTGGCTCTGCTACCTCAGGGCCTGGTCACCTCACCTCGCCTCAGCTGGTGCCTGCCTTTGGGGTGCTGGGAGCGGCAGGAGATAACAGGGTGGGGGAAGTTTGAGAATGCAAAGCCCAAATGTAATTTGTTAGCATTCTGAGCAATTGTCGTATCCACCGTGACCGCTAATGCGGGTGCAGGAAGGCTCAAGAGAAGGAAGGAGGCTGAATGTTACAGTGGCAAGTAAATTGTGCCGTTTCAGGAAACAATCTCCCATTTCTTACTATGGAAAAAACACATGGGAATTAAGAATGTGAGTTACTTAGAGGTGAGCTAGTTACTGAGAAGTATGAAAACATGTAGTGAGGTAAGATGGTCGTAACTTTGTGTAACAGAGGTGGTCGTTTTGTTCCAAAAGGGACTGTGAGTACCAGGGTTTTATACTTTATTTTCTTGGTTTCCCTCAGCCTACCTATTGTACTGGTGAACTCGTGTGGGTTATCAGAGAGACAGGGATAAAGACAGTACAACTAAGAAACAGGTTGTTATTAAGACAAGTTTGTGATAATGGGGAGCATTTAGGGAGGTATACAGAGTCACGTGGGATCAAAGTAAAAAATACTTACTTTCCTGACAAGCCAGTTAGATTCTGTTACGGACTTGGTGCTATCTTTTGTCAAGTTATCGCACTCTATTTTCAGACAACTTTATGGGCTTTTCAGAAATTTAAATAGCAAAACAAATAATTACACTAATGCCTCCACAGACCCGTTGGTGTTATTTGATATTCTTGTAATATAAGTCCTTTGCATAACTGGATTAAGCAACATGAACACGTAACTCTAGAGCTAAAGGCCGCTGTCGTGCCAGGGAAAAGACCAGCATTAGCAAACAAATTAATTCCTGCGTAAACCAGAGACAAAGGAGTTAAGGCTTTGATCCAAGACTTATTATTTTCAAATCATCTACCAGTTAAAGAGCTATCACCTGGAACGAATCCCTGGACTCCAGTGTATGCACTGCACCCCCTTCGTCAGTGCCGAGTAGTGTCCCACAGAAGCAAACATGCCCTTGAAGTTGCTGACCTGCCAAGTGAGAGAAAGCACATTGTGTGAGTGTGGGGAGAACTGATGCTCCATTTTGAGACAGTTTGCCGTTTTCCCCGCCCTTCATGACCTTGGGTAAATGACTTTAGCACCTTTGAACACGGTGCTACCTTTTCTGCACTATAAAAATGGCTATTATGCCTATCGATCATGCAAAGGTGCCACAGAGCTTAATTTATTAATGTTTGTGTTATATTCTGCAGCTCTTAGATGGAAGGTGTTATAGAAATGCAAAGCAGCAATATATTATCTAAACATCTGCCTCCTCAAATAGCTCTCTGGAAAGTGTTCGCTGCTCCAGCATAAATGATTCCTCCAGAAATGGATCATTTTGTCCAGGTCTTTCTCAGCCTATACATCGTCTCCTCCTCCTCCCAGCACCCAAAATCTGTGTGCAGAATGTACTCGCTTGGCTGTGCTTTCCATCTTGTCCCTGTAATGGTCACTGCAGATGCTGCTCCCTTGTGTGTGTGCACTGCAGTTACTTACAGATCCACTCTTTTCCTCACCACATGTGCCATACTCATCCTTCACTCCAAAAAGCTGTTATCATTTGACTTTTCTTTTGATGCTTAATTTTAAACTCGAGCATGTTACACCTCACCCAAGGGGTTGGTGTTTTAACATTGGGCCATAAAACCAAGATAAATCACTTCCCAGGTTCTTGAAAATAAAAAAAAAACCCAGAAAAAAACTGGTCCACATTTGAAGATGCTTTGATGAGATTAAATTTACTGATGACTTGTTAAAGCTTATATTGGAGATGATTTCTGCTATTAATGCTGTAATTTTGTTAAAACTCTGGCAAGCACCCAAGAGCGCATGGATATAGAAATTCCATGGTTCCAATATGTATCTTCTTAGATTTAAGTAACTCCTTTTCCAAACACAAGAAAGAAAATAAATAATGAAGTTTATCCTATTGTTTTCAAAGGGTTTCCTTTTCCGGTGTTTTTACTTTCACTTCAGTTTTGAAGTATCTTTTCTTTGCATATTATTCTTTAACCCTATTGTTTATGGTCACGGGAGTGTCTTCAAATGTAACCAGAATTTATTTTAACCAGGTATTATTATACGATGCCTATTTCTGACATGCCACATGTGACCTTTTGTGTCTAGCTTCACTTAGCATGCTTTCAGATTTCATTCATGTTACAGAATGCATCAGGCCCTTATTTTTATAGCTAAATAGTATTCCATTGTATGATATATCACATTTTGTTTATCCATTCATCAGTTTATGGACTTTGGGTTTACTTCTAAAAATGCTGCTATGATTCATGCACAGGTTTTCTTTGTGGACGTAAGTTCTTCTCCTGGATACATACCTGAGACTGAAAATGCTGGGGCACATGGTAACTATATACTTTACCTCCTAAGTAACTACAAAACAGTTGCTCCATTTTATAATCTAACTATATGAAGATTTCAATTTTTCAACAAATTGCCAATACTTGTTACTTTATTTAGCCATCATAGTGGATATAAAGTGGTATTTCATAGTTTGTGCTTCCCTGATGGCTAATAATGTTGAGACTCTTTTTATGTGCTTATTGGTCATTTGTATGTGTTCATTGGAAAAATGTGTATTCAAATCTTTTGGCTTTTTAAAATCTGTGTTGTCTTTTGTTGATGAATTATAAGACTTCACATATTCTAGTTACAGTTCCTTTATCAGATATGATTTATAAATATCTTCCATTTTGTGAGTTGTTTTGTGATGCACATTTTAATTTTGTTAAAGTCCAATTATTAACTTTTTTCTTTTGTTATATTTTTTGGTGTTGTGTTTAATCATTAACTAACCGAAGTTCACAAAGGTTTACTGTTTTCTTCTAAGAATTCTATAGTTTTAAGCTCTTTGATTTGTGAGTTAATTTTTGTATATAGTGTGAGGGGTCCAACTTCATTTATTTGCATGTGGATATCTAATTGTCCCAACTCCATTTGCTGAAAATACTATTCTTTCCTTCTGAATAGTCATGGTACCCTTGGCGAATGGGATATATCTTACAATTGTAACTTTGTTTATCCTTAATTATCTTACAACTCATGGCATCTTAGATTTAATAAAGTACAGAACACAACTCCTGAAATAAAAGCCATATAAATGTGCACTTTTCTCCTTTGGAAGTGAAAAATCTATTTGCTTCAACACTAAGATTTTTAAAATATTAATGTGATGGGAAAAATTTTGTCATACATATATGAGGGCCGCCCAGAAAAAATCCAGCATTGTCAGTATAATGAGAACAGTTACATGGCTGGGTACTTTCCAGATAGCCCTCCTCTTTTCTTATAAAAGACATATTAGTTTAAGGCTTGAAGGCTGACACATAATCCTTATGTTGTTAAATGTGAATGAAGAATGTCACAAAAGTAACAATATGAGTAATGATCATGAAGAAAATATATTAATTCTACAAGCCTGGTTAAATTCTCCTGGAAGTTAGATTTATTTGCCAGAGATGTAATGTCACAAGAAATAGTAACATAAGCACCAAGGAAGTTGTTTTTTGTTTTTTTTTAATTAAAAAATTAAGGGGCTTTTCAGTATCCATATTTTAATATGTACGTATTGTGCAGAATAGAAAATAATAAGCTTAATTATGTGGGAACAACTTGGAAATTTCCGAGAAATGCAAAAATCAAGCCTCTTTGTTCTGAATGTCCTGATTAATCCATGACAGCCAGAGTCTGAAGACAACCACTCACAAACATACTGAGATCCTTTTAATAGTCTTTGAAGATTTTTTTTTTCTCCCTGTAAAATGGCTTGTATTTCCACAGGTACAATAGTGAAGAAATAAACTTTTCGATTTGACAGGAAATATAAAAGAACAGTTTACAAATATAGTCATAAAATTTAACTGCTCATAACACTATACATGGTAAATATAACCACCCCTTAACTTCTAGACTATTAATAAAGAGAAGCAACCTGTCATCTCAACTAAAAAGAAACTTTCCTTTCATCGAGTTTATTTTTGTGTGTTTAGAAACAGTTAAATAGAACTGGAAAAATATTTGCTTTTCCCTATCTTCCTTCTGGGGTTCCTCATGAGGGCTATAAGAGGATATAAGTTTTACAAAAAAGCAATACTGAAATTTTTCTTGTTTTGCTGCTTCAATAATGCTGACATTTTTAAAAAAGATCTTAAAGTTTCCCCACTGGCCTTTGGGTTGTAAAGAAACAATCACAGGGCTGTGGTTCCATTTCCAGCCCTGAAAGGAGAACTTCATCCTCTCAGTCTGTAGAGGCTAAACGATGGGGTATAAGATTGACAGGCAAGAGAACAAAGCCGGAGCTGGCGCAAAAGCAAGGCTCTGTGGTTTGTCCATCAGAAATTCCACTGTCACAAGGCAGGATTGCATAACGATAATTAGGTTTAAGCCAGCATTAACAACGGTGTGATCACAATCCTTTCATGCAAATCCAGAGGACAGAATGGCTTTAAAAAAAAGTTGGTCAAAATCATAGAATGGTGGGTAACAATCCTGTAACCTATGTAACACTTAAATTAAGAAGGAGGAAGTTTTCCTTAAACTCTCAAAAGAGCCAGAATAACAATACTGAGCTTCCACACAACAGGGGTTTGAGTTTTTTGATGAAAGCAAAACTAAAGCATTGAAGCATTATGGGGGAAAAAAACAAACAAAATGACACAAGTTCTCAACTTTCCTAGTACAGTATATGTAATAACTTAAAATCATTTCCCTATTGGTAATGGAAATAAATTCTACTACAATCATGTGTAGGCCAGTTCCTGGCCTATTTCTGCATCCAGATTCATTAGTCTCCTTAATGGAGCCCCTCATTTTTCCAATGGCTTTCTCCTTTCCCTAAACCCTAACCCTGAAATTCTATAACCAGTCATATCACGTGGCTTCCCTGAGGCACAAAGGTACCAAACTCTATAATTAACTATCGAGGAATGATAAATATGTTCTCTATTTATATTAAAAGGTTTTAATTCTTTTGGGCCACAGTGGGGGGTGGGGGTGGGGGGTGGGGGAATACCCCAGAAAGCTTAATATTTACTCTGCAGTGTGAACTGTAGCCCTTTTTGCAAAGAGTGGAACCAAATAAGGGAATGTTAAGACTTGAAGCATGCGTGACCCGGCAGCACCAATTATTAATAATAAAAAAATTCTGGACTAGAAAAATATTGTGTTGTATCCCATTCATTCTGAATCATTTTTTTTTTTTTTAGTAAACAAATATAAACAAATGAAAATAATATCTGTGGGACTACAGCATTGGAGCCAAACTTCTGGAAACCTACTCACAAAAGACATTTCAGTCAGGCCGAGATGAGAACTGGTCAGCAACTTCCTATGTGAAGACACGTGAGGGAGTGAGACTCACCCTTTCATATGAGGGCAAGCAAGACAAAAACAGACGTGACCTTTGAGAAGTTACCTTTTTTTGAACTGGATTACTCTACTTTGGTGAGCTAGTTGTTTATTCTTACAAACTAACTTGCTCTCAACTCTGAAAAAGAAATCTCATTACCCCAAATCATAAGGGGGTCTCACTAGAAGTGGCCGAGATGAGCATGGCTTCTTTTCTGCAGACCTGCCCCGTCTGTGGTTCTTAGGCAGGGTGGGCAGGGACCTCGTTTGGAAAACAAATGACAAGATGTGGAGATGACAGAGGTGGTTCACTGTTACTCCTTCCAAGAGTTTGAAATTTATTACTCAAATTTCAATTTATATTTAGTTATCTGAGTTTGCTAAAAATCAGAAACTTTACAGCTTGGATGATGATTTTATTTGGGGGTCTATGCTGCATGTAGAACTACTAGACTTATAGATGATTCTGGAAATGGAAACTTATATCAGAGCATAACTTTCTAGAAAAAATAATTTTGATAGGTAAACTCCAGCCTTTGCGCATGCAAGACCATTTACCTGAGGTGCTTTTGGAGGATCAAGACTCCTCAGATGGCCTCTGGCTTTACATTGAGAAAAGGAAGCGAGTGGCCTCTAACCAGCGTGAAGCCCAAAGAATCATAAATTGAAAAGACTCTCAGTGAAAGCTAACCATTCAAGACTCTCTGACTAAACCAAAAGGCATTTGATATATTATTCTAGGCAATCTCATTGTTTTCTTTCCTTTTCTGTCTGCAGGTAGAATAAGCTATACAGAATTAAGTTATCAATCCGAGGACTGTTGTTGAATTTTCACATCACTTAAAAACTACCAAAACAAAAACGCCTCATCCTAAGTAATAATCTCCACTGAAAAGTAAAGCTTTTTAAAACTTAGAGACTAAACTGTTATATATTTTAAGTCAAATTAAGCAGCAGCAATCAAGAATATATTTTGTCAGTTTAAGGAAAAGGACATTCAAAATGGGTTAAAACAATTGAAAATAGGCAAAATATTTGCCAGTAGGCAAAACAGAAAAACCATAATCCAATAGACTATGGATATAGTCTATTAGAATCATATAAATTACATATCTTTACAAGGTTTAAAAAATGTAGCACAAATGTGCAATGGTCAATATAAGAGGATGTAAGTTTAAATAAATACTTGCTCCATGTGGCGGGGATCTAATATTTCACCCCAGCTAGCTCTGGCCGTTTCATGTCCTAAAGGATCTTTGCATGCTGATACTACTGCTCCTACACAGAGCGAACATCTAAGAATTACTATTCCAAATAAAATAGAACTAACAGAGAGGGAGGAATGGTGGAGCTCATATTAAACTCTGATTTAATTATTCCTCAGTAAACACTCATTTGCTCTCTTGAAATCAGGAATTTCAAATTATCTCTGCAGATGCACCACTTGGTGGTGTGTATATCTAATGATCACATTTAAATTTAGTTTGATTTGCAAACATTTTCAAAACTTACAGGGCTCTGTAAGCTGTGAGGGAAGGTGGCAGATGGCGGAGAGTGAGTGAATAAAAATGCTTGTATCATTGTGATATGTTGCTTTTAGGCTCACAGAATTTTGGCTTTCTTAAGAAAACAAAAACAAAAACAAAACCTTATGAAATCCCAACAAGTGGTTTTAAAAAGTAAAATCTCACTCTTATTTGCTCTTAAATCTTAAACAATTCAGTAAGCAAATAAACTTGATATTATAGGACCTAGGTCACGGTTACTGCTGCAGTAATCACCCTCAGTTAATGAATTTTTAAGAGCTGCTACATTTTAATCAAACAGTCTGGCCACACACAGTGAGAATCAGGGACAAACCACAGTGGACAGAAATTACAAGAGGCAGACTAAAAAGTTACGGAAAATTCTTTGAAATGTCAAGGTATTTAGTGACTGTGTGTATAAACTAATTAAATTCCACCAAAGTTAATATAAAAAGGAAAACATGACAACATATGGACATTCTCTCCCCCCAAAAGAAAAATAGATCAGAAAAAAAGCCCAGATTTCAAAACCACCACCTGTGCCTAAGGTCTCCTGTCCACCAATATCATTTTATAGAGCCGGTCCTTTGGTATCTGGTCAGATTCCATCTAGTCTGTACCAAGTATTTCCAGATGTCGCATTGCATGTCTTTCAGGTGATACCTACACCCCACAGCACAGGAGGCTGCTTGCCCCTTAAGAGACAACAATTTGAATAAATTTGAATAAACTTCTTCATTTGTGTGGTTTAAATATGATTTAAAGTTTTATCCAAGTCTACAAAGGAAAAAACTTGTTTACAAACCCAAGGTTAGAATAAAAGCAGGGCATTGTAAATCCAATTACAAAGAGAGTGTGATTTAATGCAGCAGACTTCAATAATGCTGCTGCTGGTTTGCGCATGCAACACACCACTGATCGCTGTTAAATTCCAGGTATGTTTCATCACTGTGTCCCCTCTTTTCTCCTAGCCTCAGGTTCCCCACCCCTTAATAAACAGCTTTATAAAAAGGTAAAATCTAGAGTTAGTGGCAAAAATCTTCACAGTAACTTGTTAATAAAGTTGTAGATGGCTGTCAAGGGCGTCAGTCAACTGGACCCTGGAAAATTAATTTGACGCAGTTCTGCTCCCCGACCAGCTGCGTGGCACAGAAAGGGCAGGCAGCATGAAATGCGTGAGTTCCATGAGGCAGCGGGATCTGAGACCAGTATTTTGCAGACTTCTCTGAGCACACGTGTCCACAGGGGGTGAAAGCATGTGTCGGCGGCCCTGCGTCTACATAAAATCCTGCCTCACAGCCGAGCCGCAGAGGCACGTAGGGGCCCACAGTCCTGCACATGGGGCACTCCCTCTCATTGGCCTCCGTGTCGCTCCGGTGGCCCCAGTCGTGGTACCCATGCACGTGGCCGCAGCTGAGGTATGCCCAGGGCTGCTTCTCCTCCACCACGTCCTTCCTGTTGATGCTGGGGAAGGCCAGGGTGTTGAGCCCCACGGGGCACTGGGGCCGCGCGGCGTTGATCTCCTGCCGCAGGGCTTCGATGTGCTTCTGCGTGGGAGCGTGGAAAAGGCCATCCGCCGTTCTCCAGAGGAGAGTGGCCCCGCACAGGTCGATGAGGGAGCCGTCCTGCAGCACGTTGGTCTCCGTTTCCACCTGTAACACGTTTGACAGACATGCCTTTTAAAAGCGAAAGTCGACGAACGACACTAACATTCTTTCCTCTCAACAGAAACAAAAATCAGCTTTGAAGTCAACACAGGGAGGCAGTTTATCACACTAAAAACAGGATGGGTGGGGGTTACTTAGCCTCCTGAGCCTCAGTTTCCTCATCTGAACACTGGATATAATACATTTATGCCACAGGCAAAAAGCCCTAAGTACAATCCACCCAGTTGTACATCTCCAACTACTGCAGTGATCACTTTAAAGTACAAATGTCCTTAGATTTTGATTTTCCCTCAAGTCGTAAAAAATTAGTCTTTGATCTCAGCAGGGACAGGAGATGTCCCACCAGCCCATCCAGTGATGATATATTCCTTGTGACCAGAGCCAATCCAGAGAACTCCATGGGCCCTTCAATGACTGCGTGGTGGCTCTTAGCTTTGAACAGTCTGTCTTTTATCCTGCATTCCTAGGCGTGGAAGCATTCATGGGGGAGCTTCCCATTTTAAAAGGATGGCTGTGCTAAGCACCAGGGGCTCACAAGACTGATGAACAGCTGACGAGAAGCACTGTGTTAGACAGGTCAGAGGGAACGTGATCGTTCCTCCACATGCTGCATATGCTCTGAGCCCTTGGGAACAGAGACCATAAACTTCACCCCTGTCCCGAAAAGCCTCGGGCCTGAGTCGTGGGAGCCGTGGGAGCCAGAGAGGCTCCAGTTGAAGGTCAGTGAGGTGCTGCAGGGCTCTGTGGTTATGAGCGTGGGCTCGAGCCCCTGGCCTGGGGTTGAATCACTTCCGGCTTTGTCACGTCCTAGCTGTGACCTTGGGCAGTTATTTAAACCCCGGTTTCCCCTTCTGTAAAATGTAGATTAGGGGATTGTGAGGGTTACCTACGTTAATATCAAGTTCTTAGAACAATGCCTGGCAGGCAGCAAACAGTGTGTGGCTGTTTGCTACTGTTACTCTGACAGGAAGTCAGAAATGGTTTTATAAAGGAGATTTGAAGAAGATGATGTCAGGAGTCAGTGGGTGGGATGGGAGGCACACCAGAAGGAGGCATGAAAAGGCCCAACACCATGTGCATTGAGGGGACAAGGAGTCCCGAGAGGTTCGCAGCTGGATGAAGTGCAGGGCAGGGCTTGGGGTGCAGGACAAGAGGCCCGGCTGGAGAGGCTGGTCGGCCTTGGTGCACCAAGAGAGTCACTAGGGAGTTCTAGGCAGCTATAACAAACTTGTCTTTCAGAAAGGTCCCTTTCACAAGTGTGGGGTTTGGACCGGGTGGGTATAAGATAGAGGTGGAGAAAACAGTGGGAGTTCCATCTCCAGGCAAAGAGAAGAGGCACGGGTATTAAATGCTGAAGAAGTAGACTCAGGAACCCTTACTTAGCTCCTGATTTAGGAAGAAAGACTTGATGGATCTGGCTGCACTGTCTATGTAGAGCGTGGCTTTCCCCAGACGGAATCTAGGAGAACCGTCAGCTTTGAGGAAAAGATAGTAAGGTCCGTTTGGGGTTTGTGGGCTCTGCGGGCTGTGGAGTGGGTTGCAGTGTAACACACAGAAGGCACAGGGGACTGCAGCCCCTGAGATGGCTCTGGCTCAGGGAAGCACATCTGGGATTTATCAGCATCTAGAGGAAGCCCTGGAGTGGATGAGACTGGTCAGGCAGGGTCCCTGGGAGGGCATGGAAGCTGAAGACAGAGCCAGGGGCACACCCCACCGACGCTAGGCTGCAGGAAAACAACAGCGCAAAGGGAAGAGAGAGGTCTGGGAACAACAGAAATTTTGTCATTCTCTGACTAAAGGTCTTTACTGGCTCTCCACTGCCCACAGGATGAAGCCCAAACTTCTTCATATTCCCGAGCTGGCCTCTTCGCTTCTGCAGCTATAGCTAGCTCTTGCTTTCTAACTATGAAAAACAGCTGCCCCATGCTGAGAGCACTGAGTTTGGTCTACAAACTCACTACGGGACTGCTCACAGGTGTGCGCACAGGTGCCCTCTGCCTAGAATTCTCCATCACACCCCACGCCAAGTCTACCCCTGGGCATGGCACACCCATTATTCAGGTTTCACTGGGATGTCACTTAGCCTGGATGGTTTCGTTTAGTGAAAAAAAGAAGACTTTCCCTCCTAAGAAAGTATCAGATATTAGTAGTTAGGAAAAGTTAAAGTCTCAACTAAATGATAAATCTTACTACTTACAGGATAAAATGGTGACTCCTTTCAAATACCCTTTTTAAAGTCTGCTGAAGATCCCTCCCTGCCCCACTGAGTACCCCATGGCTTCCTCCCCTCAGAGGAGGTCACGTTCCAGTGTTTCGCTGTGTCTAAAAGAACAACTCTGATGTGGTAAGAAACTGCGGTTTGGTGGTGGCCAACCTGTTCAACAACCTCTTTTCTTTCTGCAGGGCAGTTCTTGGTAAACAACATTTTATAAATTTAGAGTCTATGGTCTCTTATTTTTCACATACGAGTACTCTTGATCCCCATGTCAAGGATAGGTGTCCCTTTGCGGGTCTTCTGTACCTTCTAGTACTTTCTATATGAGTGTGGTCACTACACAAGAGCCTGATGATGTGCTGCCTCATCTGTGACTACACAAGTCGAAGGCAGAGCCCTGGGCTTCCGGCTCAGTTCTAACGACTAACCAGTATAGACTGTTCCAATTCTTACTTAGTTCTCATAATAATCCTAGAAGATACAAACTAGTATTAATCCAATTAAATGGATGGGAAGCCAGGCACAGAGAAGTCATCCATTTAAGACCGCAGAGTTACTACGTGGTAGAACCAGGACTGAGACCTATGGCCTGACTTCAGAACAATTAACACACTGCAGCTGCTCTTATTTCTTGTGTGCTATCTCTGTCAGTGAACAAAATGTGTTTTTTTCCAAAATACAGTGTGCAAGAGGCTGCATAAAGATACCACTATGCAGGGACAAGGGTTCAGATTTTATTTTTTTAATGCTACAAAAAAAAAGAAGCAATGAAAAGACACAAGGACTAGACAGGGTTGTGGAAGTAAGAAGACAATTAAGAACTCATGGCCTCTACATATCAGATAGCTAAGTTTAGAGAATTCAAATCCTCATCCACAATTTATAAGCAAGTAACAACCTTTTAAAGCCTCATTTCCTTATCTGTAAATGAGAACAGTGACAACACTGACCTCAGAGGGTTACTGTGAGTAACACCTGAAAGAGAATTAACATAAAGCACTTGGTAGAACCTCCATGTATAAATAGTAACATTATGGTTATTTTTATAATTTCACCTAAATTTAGGTAAGCAAATCAACTTAACTGAATTAGTTTTATACAAAGCCAATATAGTTTAACAAAATACCTCAAATATAATTTGATAAAATACACAAGAGTCTGCTAGAGTGATATTCTAAATGTTACCACATGTTATCATTACCTAGGTGAATGAGTAGGACACATTTCAAAGTTCATTTACCTATTTATTTACTCAAGGGGTTAAGCTCCTGAAAAGACATTTCCCCCACATTTATATAATTATGTTGATCAAGTACAAAGTACCAAGTTTTCATCATCTGCTGTATTAATGAGAATATATGGTGATTTGTCATTAAAAACATAAATTTTATTAGCATATTGATTCACATTAAATGCCAATATGACCTTAATACAAAACATTTTCCCAAACTGAGGACAGAAGGCATCAACTACTGGACATCTCTAGCAGATCACTTCATTTTCCACTTTATATTAAATTGAAAATGAAGAGTGCTGCCAGAGACTGTTCCCAAAATCTAATCTCCACAGAGATGAAATTTATATCCACTGCTACCAGCAACATGTACAGGACCAAAGAATCATATACTGAAACAGACGTGCAAAGAATTGGTAGGTTTTCATCTCAGAGATAAACTGTTTTCTAAGTTAATAAGAGGGGACTGCAGGGAGGAGGGGACTCTTCATCTCCATGGTGTCACTCACATGCCCAAGATCAGACTGACAGAAACCTTTACCGTTGTCTGGGTCAATCGTATACTAACAAACAGCAAAGTACAACTTGACATAGATCTATGAAAGGGCCACTTACAAGGAAAACTTTAAAATTATTCTGCATTTAATACAGCCCATTAACAGAAGCTAGGTGTGAAACGGTCAGTAGCACTGTACACTTCTCTGGCACACAGCTGCCTGAGCTGAGTCACAATCACCAGAGTGGGCATGACACACACCCTGGGATGTGCCCCCTGGACAAACCAGCCGGCATGGATTGCTGAGGATGTTTTTTTTTTTTTGGCCCCAGGAAGCAATCTTAGGTGAGAACCAGGAGCCACTCCCTACAAGATGGTAATGAGTGGTGGCCAGGAGTCCAGACTCTCAAATCATGGGAACTTGAGTTCCAACCTATCTGCTGCCACTTCTAACTCTGTGACATTCAGCAATATTTAACCTCTCTGTGCCGCACTTTCCTCATCCATAAAATGGGGACAATTCTACTTCCTAACAAGGCTGCTATGCAAAATAAATAAACTAATAATGTCTCTGAAATCTTAATGCACTGCCCCACCCAGAACCTTTTATTGACTTCTTATAGTTGCTGTTCAAATGATTAATAACCAGTGTGGCCAACCTCAATTAATTTCGCATAAAATTATCCAATGATGAGATACAAAGTTATTTGGAAAAACTGTTCTCACATTCTCTTCCTTATTTACAACATCTTGAAAAGTGTTTAAACAAAGTTTATTGACTTTGCTTGGCCTTTCTTAGAAAACACTTCTCATATTTACTCAGCCATGATGCTCTAGAGCTGGGCTTTACCATCAAACATAGAAGCTGTACCTGTAGAATGTTGTAAACAGAAATTTAAAAAATCCCTAAAAACAAACATCCAATAGAGAATGCCAAATCAGGTTAGTAGAAAAGTCCCCCATCTTCTTTTTCTATCTTAAAATATTTGGTTATCTTTCTCTCTGAAAAATGCTAGATCACATCCTCCACTTTCTTACATATTTTCTATGAGAAGTTTGAAGAAAACATTTGTTCTCTCTTGTTCTAGCTTCTACTAACAATTAATGAAAACTACTAGAGTGGAAATGTCACTAAAACCCTTTCTGTGCTGTGCCTCACAGCTATGGCAAGATCGGAAACCCAAAGCTCCCATACTTAAGGTATAATTATTCTAGAAGAAAGGGTTACAAAAAATCAACTGCTTTAAGGCATTTGGGATTAGTAATAGTTCCAGAAAAATATTAGCATGCCAAGTCAATGCACTGTATGAATTATTTCCAAAAGCTGTAACTATGATTTTAGTGGTTTATATAGGAAATTATGTATCAATTCCTTACTACAAACTCAAGAAAAACTAAATTATCTTTTAGTTCCAAGAAGTTTAGTAAATAACTCTGTAATCCATAATTTTCACTAATTAGCCTTAGACTACCTAGGATTTCTCCAAATTAGTGAAGTTTTACACTAAAAATAAGTTTCTTTTTTAAAATAATTTTTTATTAAATGTATTGGGGAAACACTGATTAATAAGAATATCTATTCGGGGAAGCTGGGATGGCTCAGTGGGTTAAGTGCTCACTTTGTAGCCCCGGGGACCAAGGATTGAATCCCGGCCCAGGCCTGTGTGGACCCACATGCTGAACTGGGGAGTTCCCCCAGTTCAGTTCTCACCGGGGTGAAGACCCCAGCCCAGTTCCTGCCCTGTGCAGCCCCACTCCCGCCTGTGGAATGAAACTATGTGGGAAAATGAATGATGTACAACTATGGAGACTGTTATGGGCCCTCCCCCTTCTCTCTGTCTCTGTCTCTCTCTCTGTCAAAAAAAAAAAAAGAATATCTATTAATCCTCTATCTCAAGGGTATAGTTCTATAATATAACATCTGTATATTGCATTGTGTGTTCTTAGAGTGAATTTAAGTGGAATCTTTTGGTGAAATATATTAATGAAAGATTATGCTCTTAAGGTAGTAAGGAGCAACTTAAGAGCATAAAGATAATTTTCTTCCGCTATGGAAAGAGCTTAATCATTGAAAGAAATAAGGCCATTTCCCTCTTACTTTCGAGGGCTTGCAGGATTCTCCTTGTCCTGGCTCAGTAGTGCACAGCACTCGTACCTGTACAAAGGTTCTGAATTTCGGGGGAGGAAAAAGATAGATCTCAAGTGAGGTTTTTGTAGTTTGGTGCATTTTCCAGGTTGAAGGTCACTCACCAGCTTTCCCCTCTGCTGGGCCGACCTGGTTTCTCGCAAGGTGTACACGTCTCCACAGACAGAGATCTCACGCCAGACCCCGGGCTGGGACTCTTCAGTGAAACCCCCTCTCGGATGCATGACCAGGACGCCGTTTGTAGTGAGCCCATCCATGTGGCCATCGGGGTTTTTCCATTTTGCTGCCTTTTCCTGGGGAGCAGCAAAAAGCAGGCTAAGATTATTTCAAAATGAGAAGATTCTAGACTCTCTTTAAAATACTGAATAAGAGCCAAGGGGAGGAAAGTGGTGAATTTTCATTTTCTATTGAAAGCCAATCAGGATAAAATGTGCAATCAGCCCAACAGAATGAAAGACGTGGTAACATGGATAAATAATTTATCTCCAGAGACACATTATATTTATCTCTGAAGCTTAAAAAATAATCTGATGCCTAGGCCTCTCCCTCAGAGGTTCTTTTAAAACTCCCCTAGTGATTCCAGAATCCAGTAAGTATTCTTCCATTCTGTTTGTGCAGCATCAAACTCATTATTGGGGAAATGTACAGAAGGAAGAAAAAACATTTTTATTAAACATACAAAATTTCAACAACCCTTAAGCCAACAATTTGTGGGCACTACGTTTTCATACAAATTGGTGTTTACACACTCAAAGGCAGAAGGCACAAGCAGCTTGATTTAAAGGCAGGACACTCTTGGATGCCTGCGCCACAGTGATTTTGCTCTTCTGTCTTGGAGATAGAGCCAGACATTGTTCACATGATTCAGGGTAAATCCTGATTAAGATAAGCCCATGATGACAGTCCCAGCCCCTTGCCAATCACTGGTTTAGGGGTGGGCATGGGGCTGAGTTCTAGCCAATGAGACCTGAGTCTCTGGGAGGCCCCCTGCAGAGGTCTCTTCGCTCTACAAAGAGACAAGGAATAAACAGCGACTCTATCGCCCCCTGCTTCAGCTGGAAGTTATCATGCTGCAGAATGTGTGACAGTGCAGGAGCCATCTTTCACCCATGTGAAGACCTCGCCTGAGGAAGCCGATGTGCCCAGAGAGGCAGAGGGCAAGACCTGGCTCCCTGTATGTCACAGAACCACAGAATTAACCAACCCTGCCCCAGGCCTTCTTTGGCGCTTCTTGTAATATAGGATATTACATTTTTATTATTGTTTAAGCCATTTTGAGAGTTAACTGCAAAAATATCCTGAATCAAAAAGGAACAATATTAAAATTGGACATTCACTAAAACTTTTGGTAGGAAGCCGGGATGGCTCAGTGGGTTAGGCACTCACTTTGCAGCCCTGGAGACGGAGGATTGGATCCCGGCCCCAGCTGTGCTGACCCATATGCTGAACTGGGGAGTGCACCCAGTTCAGTTCTCACCGGGGCAAGACCCCGGCCCAGTTCCTGCCCTGTGCAGCCCCGTGCCCACCTGTGGTATGAAACTATGTGGAAAAACCAATGATGTGCAACTGTGGAGACTGTTCTGGGCCCTCCCCCTTCTCTCTGTCTCTGTATCTCTCTCTCTCTCTCTCTGTCAAAAACAATAAATCTATCTTAAACAACAACAACAACTTTTGGGCTTCATTAACCTGAAGACACTAGGAAGGCAAAGATTTTTAATCTGTTTTGTTCTGTGACATATTTATAACACCCAATATGGAACACAGAAAGCACTCAGTTTTTTGAATGAATAATTAATATTTTCCCTTGAACCTAGTTATCTAGATTTGACCATTTCCCCCCCTGAAATAAACCACCTTAAATACATTATGCAGATTTTAACATATACTTTAAAAAAGTAATTATCATACAAATTATAATTAACATAGCAAATATGACAAATAAGTAATGACCTAATTATTTTCAGATTTTTAATAACAGCTTTTCAACTGTCCATCTGAAAACTAAAATCTCAAAATTTAACCAGAGGCATCATGCAAAGCAAAGTTCTTGGTCACAACTAAATGTTATATAAGATAATAATGGGTGTTTTTCTTCAAACAATGTGCTTATCAGTAGCACTTACTCCAAGAAATATGTTTTTGGAAGAGTCAAAGCCGGCTGCGAATATCCGTGCTGTGTAAGGCTCACTCCTGTCACAGACGATCCTGCAGGCAAACCTGGAGATGGTGCTTTGTGTGATTTGGGCTTCGTCATTGTTCTGATTACCAGAAATAGTGTCTGTAACGACGAAGTCAATGGGGCTTTCAGTTGATCTGCCCACCTAAGTAAATAAAAATACGCATAACTCAGTTGAAAAATACAAGGTCACCATACTTTGCTCACATGGAATGAGTGTTCAGGATTCCTTTAACACTTATTGTCTCTGCTCTGAAGGTCAGAATTTAATGCAAGAATGTTCAGTTCTGCTTCTTTTCTTATTTAACTAAGGGAGATGAAGTAAAGCTCAATTTTCTGTTCTGGGGGCCAACAGATCTTACCCCAAACTGTATCTCCTTTATCAAGCACAAATATTACTTTCATGGCAAATTATTTGTGTGTGCGTATTTCCAGGTGGAAAAAAAGAGAGGTTTTAAAGGAAGACAACACAGGAACTCTTGCCCTAACTCCTGTCCAGCTTCACAAACTGGCGTTGCCCACTGAGTCAACCCACCAGTGACTCACAGCCCAGAGCAGACACGTACACAAGTGCCTGTTACCACTCCTCGGTGCGAGAATGATGCAAAGGGCTATTGTAAGTCAGCCCCAAGTTGGAGAGGCCATTAAATGAAAGATCTAAAAGCTGATCTTAATACTTCAATTTTGAATTAAAAAAAAAAACCTCTCTTGGGAAAGTCTAAAAAGTTGCCAATATTATATTGGCTTACTTTCCTTGTTAAGTTTCAATGCTGCCAGAAAGAATGCATTTCTTTAGCAAGATCTTAAGAGTTCAAACAAAGATTTTCGTATTCAATAAATCCAAATAAGATAGGCACGGCTCTGAATTGGGAAAAGTATTTATTTATAAAGAAGGAAATTCTCAAGAGAAAATAGTAAAATGTTTATGTAATGATCGCTATAAAGCTCGAACTGAAAAACAGTGATAAATGTTACATATGCCAAAGAGACTTCTCAGCTTAAAATTACTTATATGTAAATGATTCATTTCTCACTAAATATGATATTAATGTTCTAACAATAGTGATTTTGAAGCTGCCAATGGGAGGAACACAGAGCCCCCAGATGTGTTCATATAAGGCCCCCCAAAGTTGATTTCCCACGTATCTTTATCCTAATCTCAAAATTCTATCTAAGCAATGTAATACACTTTTCATCCAAATGAATAGAAAAGTATTAATATATCTTGCATAGTTTAGCTCTGCTTGCTTCCTGGAACAATATTACATTTCTTTTGTAAATCTCACATACACATTTTCATGCATACACTATCTCATTAAACAAACCCACAATAGACATCTAGATTTTCTCTTGTTTTTTACAAACTTTAATTTCTCATCCTAATGAAATGTGCCTGGAATAAACTAAACCACTGAGTTCACTGAGACTCATCAACTTAAATAGATGCATATTGCCTAAATGTATTCATTTCCTGTTTAGAAAACATATAACTTGTTTAAAAATGCAACATAAAATCTAAATTACAGATATTATAAAATTGTATCATCATTCAATTCATCTTTCTAAAGTTGCATAATCTTCCCTCTGCTAGATTCATTTGTAATAAAAACTGTGTGTGACTAAGCTCTACTGATTCAGACTGCTTTAGTTATAAAAAAGCCTTTTAAGAGTTATTCTCTTAGCTATTTTTATGTATACAATACAGTATTCTTAACTATAATCACCATGTTGTACATTAAATCCCCCAAACTTACTCATCTTACAACTGGAAGTTTGTGTTATTTGACTAACATCTCCCCATTACCCCCAGACCCTCAACCCCAGCTCCTGGGAACCACCATTCTAGTCTGTCTATAATTTTGATTTTTTTTAATTTCACTTATAAATGATATACAGTATTTGTCTTTTTATGTCTGATTTATTTCACTTTAAAAAGCTCTTTTAATTAAAAAGGTAATAAATAACTATGCACAATATTTCACAATTATAGGAAAGTATAAAGGAAAAAAATAAAGGCTATTTCAAATTCAGGAACAAACTTCTATTTCAATGAAGCTTAGCCGTAAAATGTGAAAAGTTCTAAAATTTCCTGGTCACCACACAAAACCCAGAGTCCTCACAACGACACAGATTCTGACCTAATTCCTGTCACTTCCATGGAAGAGGGCAACCACTTTTTTAGCTCTGTTAGAAGCTCAAAAATAAAACCATGCTCTAGTAGAATGTCACACAACTCCTCCTTTTTAAAGATTATTCTCTTCAAGAAAGGACATTCTGATTTCATTCCAATGTATTAAATTAATACCTTGATGAACTAATTGAAATTGACTGTAAAACACAACATTTATTCCAAATGGAACACATACTGCTAGGATCGTTTATTTCAAGCCATGATCCTTATCTAACTGGTCATATAGGGATGCTGGGATAGCTCAACAGTTGAGTGCTTGCCTCACAATTGCCAAGGTCTGGGTTTGTTTCCCAGCCCCAGCCCATGCTGAACTGTGGCACAACTGGTAACTCCCGGGCTGGCTTGGCAGAGAAGGTATTCACCTCCATGTGGGAGACCCCTGGTTTGGTTCCCGCCATGCGTGGCCCCACATCCACCTGTGTGCAATGAAACGATGTCACAACTAATAATGTACAACTATGGAGACTGCTCTGGCCCTCCCCAGTTTTCTCTCTCTCTATCCTTCTCTCAAGAAAAAAAAAAAAAAAAGCCATGGTCTCATGTTGTTTTTCCCAGGGAAAAAATATTGTGCTACTTTCCTACTGAAAACTCATTAAATGTGGAAAGCTTAGAAACTGCCCTTTCTTTTGATTATTGATATTTTAAGACACATCATTCAGCACTTGAATATATCTGAGGAAAGTATGGGTTTGTCTGGTGGTCAGTACAAGTCTGTACAGGTTAAGATGGTACTGGAGCACCAGAAAGGGCTTGCTGGGCCAGTCCCTTTCATGTCCCTGCACTGTAACCTTATTTTCTGACTTCCCTCCTATGACAAAGATGAAATATTGCTACTTCTGTCCAAGACCAATCTCTTCACTGATGCTTGGGATCCCAGTATGCTCCCCTTCCCAAACACTCTGCTCCTGATACTTGCTCCTGCACCCCTACCCCCCTGAATAGTCTCTAGATACTGGATCATGCCATCAGGTATCACATTCTGGAGCTTCTTAGACTGTGACTGTGTTGGGTAAAGGACCAGTTTATTTGGTTTTTTAATTTCAACTTGCCACTGATAACTTTAAAAAAAAAATACAATGGAAATGATTATGAGGAAAATGGTCATCTGCTTGGATGTTCCAGGAAGACCAAACTGCTATAAGAGGTTCCAAAGGCTTCTTCCTCTCAGTTTCCTAGTCATCGATCGCACTCTGCACTGTTAAGACATTTCGCTGCTCTGTACAGTTTGAGTATCGCTGCTCTACACCAGTCTCCGGTCTTTAAAAATGCTTTCCTTTGCCTGCAAGCAACCCTCAAGCTATAGCCCCACTTCTGATTCACTTAACGGCAATAATTCTTGAAAAACCCATCAGTAGTTACTAGCACCAACCTTACTCATCCACTTAACTTCTCTCCTCAACTCACTCCAACAGAGATTCTCTCCCCCAATAAGCTTCTCTCCCCATGGCTCTACTAAAACTACTCTTGCTGAGATTTTGGGGACTTATAATCGGCCAGCATATCCTGGTACATTTGTACCTGTATTAAAATAATGAAATTCTTTTTAAATAGCCCCCTTCCCTTCCCTTTCTGTGTCCTTTCCCTAGATAATCTCATCAAATCTCATTTATTAACAAAGCCCCAATCTCTCCCCCAAGGGTTCAGACTAGCACACCCAATCTCCATGTGGATGGCCAATAAGCATCTCAACTGTAACATGTTCCAAACAGGACTTGTATTCCCCTTCAACCGCTACATTTCCTATGTCAATGACTGGCATCCAGTTCGCTCAAGCCAAAAATCAATACCCAAGAATTATCCTTGATTCTTTATTTTCCTCCACACCCATGTTTAACCTCATGTAAATCCTGACAATTCTACCTTCAAAACACATCTTCAAGCTCTCTACTACCTCCACTTTAGATCCAGTTACTATGAGTTCTTGAGTTGCATTGCTTTAGCCAAACTGGTCTCCCAGTTTTCACAATGGCCTCCTATATTCTCCTCTACACAGTAGTTGCAGAAACCTTTTAAAAATATAAATCAGATTATACCTTTCTCTTGCTTAAAATCCTCCCAACAGCTTCTCCAAAACTCCTAGAATAAAACCTAAGTTCTTCACTTGGAGTAAACTCCTTACCTCTCCTGGCCTCTGCCTACCTCCCTAAGGTCATCTCTATCTCTGACAAAACCTTTTGGATTTCTGCCAATCTGATAAGTGAAAAATGGTATCTCTATGTGATCTCAATTCATGTCTCTTTTTGTAAGTGAGGTTGAGTATACTTTCTTATTTTAAGAGCTATTTATATTCCCTTTTGATGTTAGTATCTATGATACTTTTTCGACATTTGTTTTAACATTATTTAATAATTTAACTCTCCATACAGAAATGCCAAGCCTCATGGTTTACAATTTGAGTTTGCTTTTTTATTTTGTTAGCCTTAAATTTAATTTTCTGTTGAAGTACCAAATCTTGGATATATTGTCTTCTTTTTAAATGAGATTCCCCCCCGCACTTTTTTATTTCCTTCCTTCTGCTTTCTTTTGAGCTATTTCTAGATGTTCTATTTCATACCACTAAAACTATTCCCGAGCCTGTCCTCTACTTCCTTACTGTCATTTTATACAAAGAACTTTTGAGATAAATGTTTAATTCCTCTCCTCTCCTTTTGTTCATTCCTTCCTTCCTAGAAAAGCACTTAAGTTTTATATTTCTTTTGAGTATGATGTTGGTCCATTTCATGAGTCTTGCTATATAGTGTTCCCATTGTTATTTTTTAAAAGTCCTAGAATTGTAGTCTTGATGTCACCTTTGATACAAGTGTTGTTTAAGAAGTACGTATGTTGAACACATTGGCTTTTAAAAGTGGCTGGTTATAAAAATTTTTATTCTTGTTATTAAAGTCTATTTTTATTGCATTGAGATCTGAGCCTTTATCGTTTTTTTTGTTTTGTTTTTGCAATTTCAGAATTAAGTTTTTCAAAAACCAAATATGAATAATTTTTATATTATCCTTACTTCTTTCCCCTTGGGCATTATCGAAAGCTAATATACTAGAAGTTCTGATTATATACCAGAATATAGAACTGAAGAAAAAATGTCCTAAAATTTCCACTTAAAAATGAAAGGAGTTACCTGAAACATATCCGTGTCTTTATCATGCGTGTACTCCACCACCACAGTCTGGTTCCTTGAGAGAGTATACGATATACTGTGTTGACCTTTGCAGCTGATAGCCTAAGAATGATATAAAAATTCATTAAAATTTCATTTCAATAACTTAATCACTATTTTGTTTGTAGTTAAGAGCCATTCTACCAGCAAATCCCAACAAAAGACAATGTCTTCTTAACAGCCAGAGCCTGTCCCTGTCCTGGGCCCTGAATTACAGAGCGGCCAGTAGTCACAATTTGCTTTTACCAAATTATCTTAATATAAATGATATTTTATTTACACCAAATCAAAGTTAATTTACTAGTTTGCATGACTTGATTTAAATCACATGCCAAGAAAAACACACTTTCTCTGTTACCTTAACTCAGTGACAGAATTTTGTAGACTAATATGATTTATTTAAAATTTTAAAATTTATTTCACACTGCAATAGGTAAGTGGTTAACATTTTATTATAGCATTTTTCCAGTGGAATAGAGATTATAATCATAGCAAAGAATCACTGAAAAAACTGTAAATGTTCTATAAGAATTTTTATATAATAATGTAGCCAATAATAATCATAATCTGTTCTACATCTTATTTAGATCTTATATAAGCAATTGCTTAACCCAGATCTTTACTGAATTAATAAATAGAATAGCTAAGTTAGTGTCATCTTTTATATTTTATGTCTAAAGTTAATAGTCTTTTTCAAAGAATCTAGAAACTTATAATACAATATTGTTCTTATTTTCTCCCTAATGATATATTTGAACACATCTTAAGTTGTGGTCACATGCTTTTAAATTTCCAAATTAACAAAGAAGTATATTTAAATTGTACTCCAAATTATTTCAATCACATTTTATCTATCCTACTTTAACTTTTATCTTCATTTCCACTCTTTTACATTAAGTATAATAAAACTTTAATAAGCCTATCTATTAAACATTTACTGAATGAGGATACCATAGGAAGAGCAGGAAAGCAATTGGAAGTAGCTGGACATATATAGCATGTTAATGAAAATGTCTGAACATTTATATTTTAATAATCTAACTGCTTAGAGTAATAAATAGTGCAACATTCCAAATCAAGTTTCAAGTTAGCTTGGTTCATCTCATGGTTATTTCATCATCTGCCCTAAGAAACTGCAGGATTGAGAACTGACGTTTTGTTGTACATGCTTCATTCAGAGAATACAAGTATTAGAAAGAACAGTAATTATACAGGGTGAACCAAAAGTAGGTGGACAGTAAATAATAAGATCTTATATTTAAAGTGGTCAGGAATCTAAAAAATAGTTCTTAGACTACTCAACTCCAGTTACAAATATAATCTTAAATTTTCACTGGTTTGAATTGGATAAATTCAATGATACTGATATGTGACATTCTTGAAAACCAAATTAATAAAGAACTATTTACAAGTTAAGATAAGTGGATGTTAATTTATAGTTAAGTGGGAAAAACCCACTTTAAGAAAAATAATTTTGTTAAGCTCAAACTTAACAAAACTAACAATCAAGGAGTAGTTATTTATATAATAACTTATTTTAGAGTTCCTTAAAAAGTGTCTATTGTATTTACACGTATTCAGTTTACAAATACATTGACTCAAACACAACTTCCTTGGCACATATTACATAAAGTAAGAATGCCTGTAGTTTGCCAATTATCTGTAGAATAAGGAGTTAACAAGTGCCATAATAGAACAACTTTTAAAAAGTTACACATTTTTGTATCATGGTACCTTCTAAAGTACAGTGTTTCTCAAACTTCCACCAAAGTTGCCTTAACTGGAAGAGAGTTACCTAAACTCTGGGAGAGCAGCCCTAAAGTAAAATTTCTCCAGCTTAAAACATCTTACTTTAAAATTATTATACATTTTCTTTTCTCTTCCACAATATGCTTGCAGTTTGAACATTTACACATTTCTTTGATATTTGCTGGGACGCTGGTGCCCCAGGAAGACTCGCTGTGCTCACCCCATGACCTAGCACAGCCCTGAGCATACCCCGCTTCCACTTCCATGCCACTCTGGGAAGCACCAGAAATAACCATTTTACCGGTCCTAAGTTGTTTCTAGACCCAATTCTAGAGAGGTGTTTTATTCTGAAACTACTCTTGCGATCCAAGCTGTTGTAAGCCTATGCTACACGTAACAAAGGCTATTTGTAGGGAAAGCAGCACCACACCTGGGAACTGTCCACAGAAAAGAGGAGCCCAAAGGTCCAGAACAAGCCCTGCATGGCCACCCCCAAGCAGGAAGAACATGCAGGAACTCGGAAGCCTTGAATGCCTGACCCAGGACACCCTCAACATTGAGCCTATTAAAGGAAATGTACAATTTCAAATTTGTACCTTTTTTTTTTTTTAACATGGCTAGGTGTGAATCCCCAGGGTTAGGAAAAATATATGCTTTGGAGCTAGAAAGAACACTTTTCCTGAGACTGGTTCACAAAGTCCCAGCTGAGGGCTAGATTCTGGAAGCTTCTGGCTTTGGGGAAATGGGAAAAGATGCTGCAGGGAGAGGAGGCACAGAAGGTGGCGAGTGACCCTGAGCCAGCAGACAGTGCACTCACTCCCCTGCAGCAGGGGTGGCTGATGAATGAGGGGTGATGCCTGCCCATAACCCTTGGCAGTGGCTTCCCTCTATTCATGCTGAGCCAGGAGAGGAGGCCTGCCTGTGAAGAGCCTCTAGGGGCTGGCCCCCTGGGGCCCACATAGGCTGCACCCACAGGGAGGAGAAGCATGGTGGGGAGTGGGCCCTCGAAGGCTGGGTTTAAGCAGGACAGAAATCTGAAGTAAAAGGCAGCACCGAAGTCCCCTGCATGGGGTCCTCAGAAATAAATGGAGAAGTGCTGACTTCCCTGATGACACAAGTTAGCCTCACATAATCTCGTCTGCAATATTAAAATCGAGAGTGGGGCCAGATCAGGGTGGTTGGGAGCAAGTTAACAGGAGAGTTCGAGCTTGGTATCAGTTTCTATTTTCTTTCTGGATGTACGTAAGGCATTAAACTTTTTACTTTGGTTAGATGTATCAATTTTTCAACAATGCTTTTTTAACATTTAAAATATGACTTTCAGGAATATGGCTTCTAGTGAACTATAGATTCATTGACTTGAGTCGATAATTTCAGGTTTTATGGAAATAAAATTATCCCCAAGGCACCAAGTTGCTCTGAAATCTATTTCTGACATCTCAGAAAGGAGAGGAGGTAAGGGCTTCTCTTGGCACTTACTATAATTTAGTTCAAACACAATTACTGTAACATAATATGATTTTACTACACTACACTAATGTGATTTTATTAACTCAAATTTAGAAATGAAACATTTTAAAATTGTAAGGAAAACCAGCCCAACTAGCTTGCCTGGTAGACAATACTGATTTCCCATATTCACTTGTCTGTTGTGATGAAAAGGCACAGTTGTTATCTCCCTCTCATAACACTATGAATGCCTCAAAGGCAGTCCTATCTTACTTCTATCCCCAGCACTGAGGGCATTCAATGAATGTCAGATGAATGAATGAATGAATGAATGAATGAATGACTTGCTACAGATACAAGATGAGATTTAGAGCTTCCTTCTTCAGGTCTTCCCTTCCTCATCCCTACTTTTCATCAGCAAAGGTACCAATAGTAACACTCTCAGATCCAAATTTATTACGTGTAAATTTTTTTTGTTTTGTTGACAGAGAGACAGAGAATGAGAGAGAAGTGGGAGGGCCCAGAGCAGTCTCCATATTTGCACATCACGTTTTCCACTAAATTTCATTCCACATAGGGGGCGTGGGGCCACGCAGAGCAGGAAATGGGCCAGGGGCCTCCTGCATGGGAAGCACAACCCAGTTCAGCATATGGGTCTGCATGGGCCAAGGCTGGGACTTGATCCTCAGATCCCAGACTACAAGGTGAGCACTCAACCCACTGAGCCACCCCAGCATCCCTGATGTGTGAATTTTATCAGGTTAAAAATACCAACTAGACAGTTCCAGATTGGACAATTTACAGATCCACAAAATAAAGGATTCTTTTTCTAGCTTAGAAACTGAAGCACTAATCTGCAATTCCAGGTGTTCAAACTAGATTCTTTCTGAGCCAAGACTCTTTTCAGCTGAAGATCTGTATTTTTTTGAGTTTTACCCCACCTATGTCACAGGCTTAGTTCAGCTCAGTTATCCTCTGCTAATGGTTGGAATTGGTTGTTCTGGTTCAACTTTAATTATCAAGAGTTCTCTGAACCTCCAGACTCTACCACAAACAAGGTTTATAACATCTACAGAATTTCCATCCTCTTCTAAACCTGTACATACACATATAAAGGCACTTATAAAGATGTATAATGTGTGGTGATACCAGAAAGGCAATTCTGCAAGATGCATAATGGGATGGATACATGTCCTCAGGGCAGCCAAAAAACTTTCATTCATATTTTAAAAGTATAAGGGAGATAATCAAGTCTTTTGTTTAAGAAGCAGCAGGGTTAGCTCTCAACTACAAAGTAAAAGGAAAAAAGCCCACTGAAAAACTGGTTTCTAGAAAATATGAATTTATCATCAGTATAATTTAGCCCATTGAATTTAAGCTCTATAAGGCTGCTAAGTGAGCCTTCAGCCCCTGTGTAGGAAGAGAAAATAGACTTCATCACTGTGGTAGACACTGTTGGCTACCTAGCTATTATCCTCCCTGCTAGGAGAGCTGGCTTGCTGTGAAAAAGCCTGACAATGCATGACCAGCCCTCCCAGTCTCCTCTGAAGCTAGCACATAAAAATGTGACCCACTCCTGACCAGTGTGGCTCTCCTGGGCAGGGGCAACATCAAGAGAGATTCTTTCCTTTCCCTGTTAATAAAAAATTAATGTGATGTTTGGAGCTGAGGCAGCCATCTTGCAATATGAGAGGAAGGCTCTCAAAGAAGCAGACAGGTCCCACTTTGAGTTGAACCAAATCTGAAACTACCTGCCCCAGACTTTGATTAGACAAATGAAGGTTTCAGGTTGCCTTTGACTGGGTATTTTGTCACCTGCAGTCCCAAAAATTTTTCTTCCCCTGGGTTTCCTACATTAGTCAATAGAACCACCATATTTCCAATCACTCTGACTTAAAAGCTTTATGCATCTCAGAACCCTCTTTTGCCACTGTTGTCCACATACAATTAGCATTATTACTATCATACTTAATCTATTGGTGAGCCAAAGCCAGGTTCCTGGATGTTACTTCATTAAGGAAAAGATCAATTATAAAGTAGAACAAACCATGTGTGACATTTCATTATTCCTCCTCAAATATAAAGTAGCTGTTGGGCTACCAGGAATTAAAAAAAAAGTTTTGCAGTCAGGTCCTTTGTAGCGCATACCTTTCTACCCTGGAGATTATGAAGTGTAACCTAACTCAGCTTCACTAGAATCTAGGCCGCCTTTAGTAACTTGCTTGACCCACAGAATGCAGAAGAAGTTCCATGGGACTTTGAGGCTGTCAGTGAAGGCTTGCAGCTTCCCTGTGCACATATGGTCACAATAACTGCCCTGTGAGGTCACTGGCAGTACAACGCCTGACTGCACTATCCACTGATAAGCTGAAAATATTCGTGTCAGACGGTTGTCTCAATATAATCGCCTGGTTTATCCTGCTGAGCTCCAAGTTTACATGTACTTCAGAAAGGGAGAATATGACCATGAGTGGCCGCTGCAGAGGTCAACTTGGTTAGTGGAATCTGAGGCTGAGAAAACAACACACTGGACCCCAGGTTTAAATCCTAGTTCAGTCACCAACTGTAACCAAGTCACATAACCTCTGAGTTCTTAGTTATTATGTTTATGTTTCATAAGCAGAAGGAACAACATATTACATGGCATTGTCTCTCCTCAAATACAAACCTGTACATGACCCAGGGGTTTACTATCAGCTCCTTTTATTCCACAACATACGCTTTGGAGATTATGCTGTTTAGCTTTAAATATATGTTAGATATGATGATATTAATTAGAGATGCTCCCAGTATGACAAACATGTTTTTCCAGAGCTAATGATTTTTTATGTCTGGCTGACAAGTATAATTAGGCAATAAATCCTCAACCAGCCTGGTTCAAACTACTACAGGGAAGATGATGTCTCTGCCATCCTTGTCAATTTATGTATAAAATATGTATGAGAACTATTTTTAAAGAGAGAAGGTGGCTAAAGGAATTCATAATTGATTTTTGCATGAAAGCACTCTTTAAAGTAGTCTACCCTTTCAATATTCCATATTTCATGCGACTGCCCAAGTCATAGCTATGATTAGAAAGTCACAGAATGTTAACATGGATTTCATCAAAATCAACAGTGTTTCATGCAATAAGTCAATCAAAATGATAAGTCTTTCATGAAATAAATAATCGAAAGGCTTTGAACATGGCATTGGGCCACTCCCGTGACTGTCTGGCATCGGTTCACTTAAGTTATTCTATAAAGGTTGGCAGAGAACCTACTACATTCACAGTGCTGGGCAGGGGCTAGGGTAGAGGTGGTAAATTCGGCAAACATAAATGGCACCGAGGGTAAGACCCGATTTCTAATCTGCAGTCACTTTTAATTCCACTGAAGATGGATTTGGTCGGTGGTACTAGTCACAAGAGATGACCTGACTCATACAGTTTAGAAACTATGACACGTAGAGTGCTGCAGTTGAAGAGGTGGGCAAGAGCACGTTCATGTACCATGTGGAGATCTGTCCTCAGGAACTGTACCATGTACACTGGATGAAAAGCTCCTTGAGAGCAGGAACTCCTGTCTTCTTAAAACTGGCCTTCAATTCAGGCATGGCATGGTTAACAGTACACACCAGGCTAAACTCCCAGTCCACCACTGACTGGCTGGGGGATCCTAAGCAACTTACTATGCAATCTATGCCTCAGTTCTTTCATCTTACAAGTGTTGGTCCTGTATCCAGGAAAGTCACTGCTGTCTAAGGACAAAGCTTAAGCTAATTCTATATCTACCCATAAAGCCTATTTCTAATGGTGACTTAGAAAGTGCATACTCTAGTGTGGACCCTGTAGACACCACCCCACACTGACTCTGAGTGGCAGCTGCCCACAAAGTAGGAGGGGACAAGGAAGGGGCACAATCCTGAAAGTCGAAGGCAATGCTCTGGAACTGTACCCATCTCAATGCACGTAGCAGAGGTCAGAAGTGCCAGCCACCCCAGTGTCTAACCCTGCAGCAAGGAACACCCCCTAATCATCTGGCAAAGGGTGTATATGTGCCACACTCGCCTGGTAAGAAGTAGAAAAACTGACCTCCAACAAATTCATTCTGCAAAACAGCAGTGCGTTTGCTTTTGAACATTTTGTGGTTCTAGACATGAGCAAGAATGGGCATGGTAGGAAGTGAAGGAGGTACAATATATGTGTGAACTAAGAAGTATTTCAGTGAAAATAAAAAAAACAATGGTGAGATTTCTCCTCATTGTACACTTTAAGAAGAGAGAGAAACCTCACTGCAGGCTCAGACAAGAACAGGAGTCGGTAAACTTTATAGGAAGATATTTCATTGATTAATGGACAATGATTTAAAGGATGCACATGAATCTGACTGCTGCAACACCTAACATTTTATAATCTGAATATTTAAGGATTTGCATACATATGAGCTACATGCCACAGGAGACAAAGCTAACAGAAACAATAAACCCTAACAAATAAGAATTATGAATTAAAATAGAGTATCTTACAAAATGACTAAGTTGAAAAAGTAAAATTCACTGTTCAATGATTCATTTACATACTTCTTTTTTAATAATGCATTTACTATACACTGTTTCTAAAGAGCACTGGATTAAAAAAAAATACACAGGCATCCACCATAAACTGTGTCACAGTGAGTCAATAGCAAATGTAAGCCCTAATTTGTTGCCACAAGCAGGCAAACTTCCAGATGCAATAAATTGCATCTGATATAAATCAATTTTATACTAAGATATCAAAAGACCTTCCACATAATTATTTTAATACATAGGCCAGTTTATCGGCTGTCAAAGCAATCTCTTGAGTACTGAAGAATAAAGAGGCTGAAATTTACCTTTACTCAAAATAAAACAAAATACAAAACCCTATTGATTATTTATAGTGGTAGAAGCAAAAGCCCTTATTTAAAAGATATAAGAGAGGATGTTTTCAATTTTTTCATATTACTTAGAATTTTTAAGGTTTAGCTTAGATTTAAAATTTGCCCATCTGTTGAAGAATCTCATTTTTCTTTAGGGAATAAAACCAGTTCAATAAGGCCATGTAGTTATGCAGAAACATGAAAATATTTACTCTGAAAAGATAACATTTATCTTGGCAGTTGGTATTTTCAAGATGTTGAGCCTGCTGGAATCATGCAAGTTCCAATCTCAATATAGAAAACTTTTAAGTAAAACAATAGCTGTATTTCCTTGGAACTACAAGGAAACATCTATGTAACTAACATGTATACCTGCCACCACACAAGCCATTCATAATGTTTTTGGTAGAAGCTTAGATATACATGTGTATCTTATTCCTTAGGCCTCATTCAACTGAACTTAAAAGAGCCCTTAGTATCTGTGTGTCCTTGGTCAGGATGCTGAATCTCTTTCTTAACCTGTGAAGTACTACAACTATCTTGAAAAGTTGTCAGAAAAGCTGAGATATTGTTCATAAAGGACCCACAGTAAAGTGCCCAACACATAATAATGATTATTACATTCAGCTACTTTTATTACTAAAACAAATTCATATCTCAAGTGGATGAATTAATACTTAATTTTGTAGGGTCCTCCAAGTTCTTGTTCGATTTCTAAGGCAAAGAATATTTTTGATCAGGTAATACGTGTACAAAGTACAAATGTTAACAGTGAATAGTATGTTCCTTCCAATCCCAGTCCTGGATCATACAGAACACCACAATTACTGGTGCCTTGTGGATCCTTTCAGGGAAAATTAATGTCTATACTAGAATGTTATCTACATAAGAAAGGATAGCATATTATATAGCAGTGGTGTCCAATCTTTTGGCTTCTCTGGGCCATATTGGAAGAAGAACTGTTTTGGGCCACATATAAAATACACTAACACTAACAATAGCTGATGAGCTAAAAAAAAAAAAAAAATTGCAAAAAAAATCTTATAATGTTTTAAGAAAGTTTATGAATTTGTGTTGGACTGTCCTGGGCCACACGCAGCCCAGGGGCTGTGGGTTGAACAAGCTTGCTGTACAGTGTTCTGTTCCTCACTTCTTTCACTTAATACAACTTGTAGAATGGCCAGATGTGTTTTCATGTAAATAATGTTATGATTGCATTTCCTAAGACTTCTTTCAAAGCATGTTGCTTGGCAAATGACCGGACTAGGTTATAATAGTATTTTACACACAACAGGTGTTCCAGTGAAGATTGTACAAACGAACACAGTGTAGGAACATCTTTGCTTTGGGCAATCTTACTTTAAAACATGGCTATCCTACCATTAACTAAGAAAATAATTTTAAGGTCTAAATACCCTTTTTCAAGTTTGGCTACTGTTATAGAACCATTACCCTCTGCTAATGTGACCAGTTAACTTGTCTATGAATTGTCAACTCCTTCTGGTCCACAGAGCACTCAATAAGTATTTGCCAAATTCACAAATTATTGAACCAGAACACCCTCTCCACTCAAGATTCCACATACCCAAGATACTATTACCCTGTGTTATTCTCAACTCAAGCTAGTTAAAATGTCCACCTCATACTCCATTTATGCCTCACTATGAAAAAACCAGGAAAACTATGGTTCACAAAGCCTGAGTCCCAAGCTGTCATGTCAATCTAGACAGAAAAATAAGATGAACATAAACTGAACACTTAAAATACCACAAATATGGCTACTTGTGATGTAGCAACCCCTAGAGTGGGGGTGGCGAACCTATGGCACGCGTGCCCAAAGTGGCACGCGGAGCTGTGAATACCATTTAAAAAATTATTGTTTATGCTCTTATAGACATAAAAATAATCGATACCTCTATCTCACTCAATGGGTTGGCACACGAGTCAAGCGAGTACGATATACTCTTATTTCATAAACTTTGGCACTCAATCACCAAAAGGTTCGCCACCCCTGCCCTAGAGCTTTAGCAACTCAGTTTGATATCCTATGCTAGTTTTAAACAATTGAGACATTTAAAATTTTATACCTAACAGCCCCTTCATTTATGCTAGAGGCCTTTTTCCAAGAGCTGAAGGTGTTAAAAACATAGGTTTTGGACTTGGTTCTGCCGGCCACCTGCAGAGGCTGCAGGGTAGGGTAGGACTAAAGCAAGGTGGGGAGTCACATAAGCGGTCATACTTTTAAGTCCACTGCACATCAGCTCTGAGAATACAGGCATATCACGCAGCCTCCCTGCATCACAACTTTAGGGGATAACAATACCCACCCTCATGGAACAATTGCAAGGGTTATATAGAGCACCTGGTGGAAACTACTGCTACTTGGCCTTAACCATCATACATTACAATGTTCTCAGCTATAAAGCATCAGTAACTATCCTACTTAACCTTTCACAATTTTTTGCAGGAATACAATGAAATGAGCAAAATAAACTTGATTTTTTAAAGTTCAAAGAGCTACACAAACATTATTCCACTATCATCCTAGGGGGGTAACTCCATTTGTGAATGGAAAGAGATGCACTGAGGTTAAGAAGCACAAAGGTCAACTTCTATTTATACAGACTGCCTCTGTCCCTCGCCCTTTCCAGAGCCCACAGGCCTAACTCCACCTCTATGGGGAGTGTGGGCAGCTGAATGCTGGGTACTGATGGTTCACAACTGAGCCCTTTTCTGGGAAGGGTCCCTTGGCCCACCTACTTCAGAAATGGCTATAAGATGATGCTCTTCCCTCAGGAGCAGTCTACAGCCCGTAAGTAATGAGATAAGGTCAAGCTCCAGCCGCAAGGTGGGCAACTGTGTGGGCCCCTGCTTCAGAGCTGCCCGGGGCCAGGGTGGGGCTAGACTTCAGCTAGAAGCATGTTTTTTCTCAGCTTCTTCTCCAGCCCTCTCCTGCTCCCCTTATTTCCTTACTGTTTTTTTTTTTTTTTCTGACAACTATTCCTCAATCAAGCACTTACACAGGCTTTGCTTCTAAAGAAGCAAATCTAAGAAACCATCAATATCTCTTAGTATTGACTTATCTGGCTAAAGTCTGACAACCATCAGCAGATGGAAATGCTCCCAGGATGACCCACCAGTACATCAGGACAGTGTGCCACAAGTTAGCCAATGCCGGTGGCTACTGAAAATAATCCAGAAGCCAAGTATTTGAGCAGAGTACATGATATTACAGGTGGGATAGGATATCCCCCTGCTTAGAGCATCCTCAGAAAGGAAGATAGGATTTTCCAAAACCTACAGGTGAAGGGGGCTTCTGTCCCTTGGAGAATACTAAAGAACAGCTGCCTCATTCTCTGTGTGAAACACCCCTGGATCCAGTCTATTTACAGAAGTCAAATGAATCTCCCAGAAATGCTTCCCTTGCTTCAGAAGCATTTCAATGACTGCCGAATTCACATATACATAGGGCCCAGGCAGTCACTGACCTTTGACTAAATGAGTCATCATGTGCATTCTAATGGGACAAAGTAAGAAACACACTCCTCACCACTGTTTGCAGTCTACCCTCTCTGAACTTCCACAGAACAGAATACACAGGCCACACATGCGGGCCCAAATGCTGTTTAAGTTGGGGTGTATCTACATAAGTCCTCTTCACAAGATCATTAAGCCCTTTACTTTTTTACAAGGCATATTGAGAGCCCTGGCTATGTGCCTAGCACCATGCTTAGGACTGAGGCTATAAAGATTAAATTATGCATAGTTCTTGTCTCCAAGTTACTCACAAAGGACCGTGCACGTAACACATGGCTCCAGAAGGATTTGTTGAATTAAAGTGACTGTGGCTTGGGAGAGTTTGATAAGAATGCTACAAAGAAGTAGTCTTTGAAGGGGAAGGGGAAGTTGTAGGATTTAGACAGAATGAGGAAAAAGGGTATCTTGGGGGAGGGGGAGGCAATCACAGTGATAGAGACAAGCTTGTAAATAACAGCCAAGCACTGTGATGACAGGGCTGACAAGACATATATATATAACAAGTAAATGGTGCCAAAAACACACGGGAACAATTAACTGCCCAAGAGACTTGGCCTTTTCTTTCCTCCTACTCTGACAGGTGCCTGGAACAGAGTAAATGTTCATTAGTGTCTGAATCTTAGTAGACATTAATTCCTTTATCTTGGAATTCTCATGTGTAAATTTCTGGAAAGTAAAAGATATCTGTATAAATCTTTTAAAGCCAACCAACATTTCTGAGCATCGAACAATCCATCTCCCATGGCCCAGTCACAGAACTACTACAATAGAGTGAACTGATGAAAGTCCTCACACCTTCATGTGAAAGGCCCAACAGAAGAATATAGAAACCAAGGCAACCATTGAGAGAGAAGACTGTGCATTTTATTTTTGAATTGTCAATTAATCATGCTTACGAAGTAGTCAGAGGAAAACCCTTGTATGAGTAGTATGGTTACAGGGGAAAGGAAGGCGGTGAGAGGAGACAAAGGAAAGAGATGAGATCATTCTTAAGAAAAAGTGCAGCTACAGCTAATTATAATAGATTTTAATACTATTAGCATTACAGGTAGGGAAAAATCTCCATCCAGTGTTGCCATGATAGTTCTGACAAGGACCCAGTAAGAACAAGGGAATCCCACTTCCCAGCTAGCAGCAGTTAGTGTGGAACCGTCCTGGGAACCTCTGAATGTTTCACACCCTAAATGTCTTTGTTCTTCAGAGCAGTTGCCCTTATCCTGGCCTGCACACATTCATTATCTGAGGAGTGTGTTCTTTTCCTTTACTTCAATAAATCCACTGGTTGCCTGCCTTTGTTTGGGTGGCTTAATTTGGTAAGTCCTGGAATTCCTTCCCGTGACGGTTTACCAAGAATCCCTGTTCTTTGGTAACAGTGCGATGAATGCAGACAACTTCCCATGGGCTCTGAAATATTTGTGGGTTTCAAACAACTAAGTCTTGGAACAGTAAGCAGCAAAAAACACCCTCTCAGGTCTTTACTCTCTTCCTGGCCCTGATGAGAGTCCTTCTATTCTGGCTTCCAGCTATTAGAGATGCACGCCTAAATTCCTGAGCTTGGTTGGCATTCAGGACTTTCCAGGATGCGGCCTCACATTACCCTTTTGGCTCAATCTCCGACTAGGCAGCCATGTGCCTTTCCTCTGCTTTCCAAACCCTCCTGGTTTTCCATGCCTCTGCCTTGGCTCACTGCTCAGCCTCCTGCTCCCTTTTACAGTCAGACCTGCACAAAACAGCTGCCTTTTTTGTGAGGCTTCCACGACTCTCCAGATGATCAGAGTGATTCACCACTTTTCTGGGCAGTTATTTTATTTCCTTGTGCTTTAATTTTTTCAACTAAAAAATGGGAATAATGATTGGTATTCTGTCATTTCAGAGTCCTTAAAAGGTTCAAATCATGTGACATATTTTTAGAGGTTCTAACCTCTAGAAATCTTTAAAAGCTGAAGAATAAAAATGTACACAGAACTTAACGGTCTCATTTTTTACTATGTTCAATGAAGTCACGTATTTAGTTGGCTCATATGACATGTTCGCTGCATACTAACAGCATAGTAGACACTGAAAATTATTTTTGTACTCTATTTCACATTCATGCAAATACTTTTAATGGTTTAAATCAACTCAATATTCTAAAAATATATTTTAAATGATTATATTACATTTGATCTTGTGAAAATTTTTCCAAATGGAGTATCAATGCTGATGCCAATTATATGGCAGCTAGCCTAACAGAATAAAAATAGCAGTGTGTGTGTGTGTGTGTGTGTGTGTGTGTGTGTGTGTGTGTATGATAAAACTGTGGGTATCTTTAGACATTTTTCAGACATTTCCCAAACTACAGACATCTGTTGTTTATATTTCAAATTTTCCCGAATGTAGAGTAATATATTATTTTTCCAGACTGGGTAGCAAAGTATACTTACTAAATGACTACTTTCTTAACAAGATTTCTATGAAGGCAGCTGACAAGGTCTGTTACATTTCTACATACAATGGAGAAACAGAGTTAGAAATTATTATGCCTAAAAGATCAGTTTCAACCTAACAGGAGTCCTCTGAGGGCAACTGTCCTAAACTCTGCTAAACTCAACCTTTTTTTTTTTTTTTTTATTGTTAAATTT
>PVKE010009773.1:0-43986 GCA_004027555.1 Craseonycteris thonglongyai | reverse complement strand
GAATACATTTTTCAATAAATAGAAAATACTACTATTATTCTTAAGTAACTTGTACCCCAGAATACTATGAAACAATACAAAAGTTCTGCCTCTGAAAAACCAGCAACCTCACCTTTGCTCTTGCTGTTTTTTGCTCAAACCTGGCTTGACCAAGTTTCTGTTTTCATTTTTGACCAAGTTTCTGGTTAACACTTTTGGTATACATCAACAAACTTTTTCTCTTCGCATGAAAAGCCCTTTTAATGTCACCTATATTAAATATATGGACTTATAAACATTTAATGTTGAAATTATTTTTTACTACATGTTCAAGACAGTAAGAGCAATGTTCATTCAGCAGTACTGGAAAGACAATTCGCATTAAAAAACAGGCATCATTTGAAAAACCAAGATCATTTGCTTCATTTTTGTGATGTGCAAACTTTCAATTACCAGTACCTCCATTCTGAAGTTTGTAACTCCATCACCTTTTTTTTTTCAGGATGCAAAAAGAGCTAAGAAGCAAAAGTTTCTATCTTCCAATATGTATAAAACTGGTCTCAAAGACAAGCTGTAAGTTCTTCATGAAAAAAGTTGTACAGACTAACTTTTTATAATTTATAACATATCCTCTAATTCAAAGGACACATTTAGGTAGATATTATTAGATCTCGTTATAGAAAACAAACAAACTTTCTCCATTTAAAAAGTTTTCAGGGGGAAGCCAGATGGCTCAGTGGGTTGAGCACTCACTTTGCAGCGCCGGGGACCCAGGATCGAATCCCGGCCCCGGCCTGTGCGGACCCATGTGCTGAACTGGGGAGTTCCCCCAGTTCAGTTCTCTCTCTGTCTCTCTCTCTCTCTGTCAAAACCAATAAAAAATAAATAAAAGTATCTTTAAAAAAAAAAAAAAAAAAAGTTTTCAGGAGATCAAAATCTTTTTTTTAATATTTATTTTGAGAGGTGAGAGAGATTGAGATTGAGAGACAGACAGACAGACAGACAGACAGAAGGAGGGAGGGCCCAGAGCTGTCTTCATAGATGTACATCATTAGTGGTGACATAATTTCATTCCACACAGGTGGGTGTGGGGCCACATGGGGTGGGAACCGAACTGGGGGCCTCGCACATGGGAGGCAAAAACCTTCGCTGCCATCTGGTGGTTACCAGTTGCACCAGAGTTCAGCATATGGGTTTGCATGGGCTGAGGCCAGGATTTGATCCGTGGACCTCCTGGTTGCAAGGCAAGCATTTAACCTGCTGAGCTATCCCGGAACCCCCAAAATCATTTTTAAAACCAAGAAAATAATTTTAAAAATTTAATCAGAGAGGATTTTAAATATAATTGATATATTTGACTTAAGGGCAGGACCATTATGTAAGGAAATCACTTAAGTTATTCAAGAATACTTTCTAAACAACTTCTTAGATGTTTTATAAAATTTTTACCAAAAGTGTTCCATTGTGTAAAGTTATTAAAACTTTAAATAATGCCTTCATAAGGACACAATTTTATGTTTTGAATCTGCCATCAATAATGATTCTCAGTAATAAGAAAGGAGCTGCAGTTACACAAATATTTTATGCATCCTGATCACCACATATTAGATTTGTGAAGAGCCTTGTCCTGTAACCCAGCTGACGTAACTGTTACCTGACAGGACAACTGAAAACTTCTAGGTTTGTGGTTCTGATCATACATTGCCAGCATGCTAGCAAAGTTGTCTCTAGTTCTCTGCTGCAGAGTTCATTAATGTACACATAACAATAAAGACTTATTTTCCAGGCTTCAATTTGAACTTCTACACCAAGGAAAGGAACTAGGAAAGTCACAGAAAATAGCTACAATGATAAACATTAAATTGATATTGAAAATGAGTCTTGCAGCAACTGATTAATGTTTCCCATTATAAACAGTATATGGTTTAAAATGATTTACTTTCACTATAATGCCTACTAATCATACCTACAAATCGTTTCAACATATTCTGGAATTCACTCCTGTAAAGAAATTGCATTGACTTTTTAATGAAGGGTACAGAAAATGTCATGCTTGTTTTGGAGGGAAAATGCCATGCCAAATGTTTCATATGCAATACTTGTTACCTTGAGTAGACCTTTATTTTCCTTGAAATACCTTATCAGGCAAGCAAAAAGGGCTGTAAGCACATTACCCAATGTCTTCCTCCACTGTTCCTGAAGAAGAAATTTCTTCCCCATGGTTAGCAGTTACTGGATTCTCTCCTGCATCAAAATAAAAATGGAAAACATTTCTAAATCAACTGTGCATCTGGGTAATTGGTCATGGAGAAATCTCCTCACTGTGGAGTGTTTTAGGCTTGTCGTCACATCACCAGTTTTTAAAAAAATTTTATTTTTATTGTTTTTGACAGAGAGAGACGGAGAGAAGGGGAAGGGCCCGGAGCAGTCTCCAGAGTTGCACGTCTTTAGTTTTCTACATGGCTTCATTTCAGAGGTGGGCTTGGGGCTACGAAGGGCAGGAACCAGTCAGGGGCCTCCTGTTTGGGAAGCACACTCCAGTGAGAACTGAACTGGGTGTGACTCCAGTTCAGCATATGGGTCTCCATGGGCCAGGGCCAGGATATAATCCTCAGACCCAGGGGCTGCAAGACAAGCACTTAACCTGCTGAGCCAACCTGGCATCCCCACCACCAAATGTTTTTCAGACAGACCTATGAAAGCAATCATGTAGGAGTAGGTCAGATGGAAGGAGGTCAGGGACCAGAATGCTATGGAGATGCTATTGCAAGCCTTGCAGAGTGAGTGTCAGGGCAAACCCCATAGCGCACAGCAGTGATTCTGGACAGGACAGCCAGTGTCCACAAGAGCTGCGGTGTCAGCTTCTGTCACCCTGGCCGGTTGGGGATCCGAGGCTCAAGTGAGCAACCTCAAGGACACTAAGCGGCCTGCCCTCAGCACATGTGGGTTTCACAGTGTACAAAGCCCAGGGCTCAGAAGCAGGCCCCCTCCCCCCACTGTGAGCTGCAGCTGCAAAGGTTTCATGCCAATGGTACCTTGGGGAACATCAGGGTTCCACTCAGCTCTCTTGTCCCTTATCTCCCAGGCAGTGCCATCCTAGGTGTCTTCCAGGAAGAGACAGGTCCCCTGTAGCTCATGAGCATTGGGCACGATGAAGGGCGGGACACTGGCGTGTGCGCGCTTGCTGCTGCCTGCCACGCCCAGGCCCTCGGCCGCGTGTTGGCCCCTGTCATCTGAAAGTCAGGCCCCTCGGCCAGATTCTGTCTCCTACGTTGGCACAGTGGCCATCCTGGCCCCATGGCGCCAAGTGCTGGTCTGGACGCCAGACCTCAAGCATAAATAAAGGTGTCCCTCCATGGGGGCAGGGAACCAGCCAGCCACCTGGTGGCGCTTCCCAACCAGCCACCTGAGCCCCAGGGCCACCAGAGAGGAACCAACGACCTGTCAGCCCAACAGATGGACAGGCACGGAGGGTTCCTGCGCATGCGCCGGGGCCTCCCGGGCCCTGGGGACCCGAGGGCCTGCTCCTCGCGTGCCCGGCCTGCCCTCCGGGGCCTCCTCCTGCTCTGCTGGAGCCCCAACGGACGCCGTGGGGACACCACCTCAGCGGTAAGTGGGCTGTCCGTGCTCCACATCCTGGTCCCTTCAAGTCTGAGGGGACCCCCATGGCCAAGCAGCACCCCCAGGCTCGCGTCCCCGCATGCCCGGCCTCCCTGAGAGCCACTCTGTGCCCCCACAAACACATAGTTGCGGTCCCCGTGTTTCTGTCCCTCCTTCCATGCACAACAGACCTCCACACCGCGACCTCCGCAAGGACGCTCCTCTGAGGGTCTCCGGACCGCGAGCAGCTCGCGTGGGAGCGTCGCTGATTGGTTCACACAGTGCGCACACGGAAGGCGGGGCTTCCACCAGGCGCCACGCAGAGACCTCCGCAAGGACGCTCCTCTGCCGGCCCCTGGACTGGGAGTGACCTGCGCGAGAGCGTCGCTGATTGGCTCACACAGTGCGCATGCGGGAGGCGGGGCCTCCTCTGAGCCATGCTCCTTGCAGGCATTGCGTCCAGGTGCTGGAACCAAGACTGGGGACCAGGGCTGGGGGTTTCCGGTGCCTCCATTCAAGCTTCAGCGGGGCTGCCGTCTTAGGCTGCGGAGGTGGGGACTGCATCCCTGCTAGGGCAGGCGAGCAAGAGGTCCTCTCCCTTGCCACGAGGGCCTGGGGTGGAGCGGGCGCAGCATTGCCCTCCTCGGCCACTGGAAGCAGGGGCCTACCTGACGTAGCTAGTCTTCCTCCAAGTGCCGCATGCCTTCCTTCTGTAACAGTTCAGCACACTTAAATCGAGCGCCTTCCATCTCCCCGCCAGACATAAGCTGGGGAGCAATTGTGCTGCTTGCGATGGCTGCGCTGTCTTTGGGCCGGCATGCCGGGTGGCCGTGGCAGGGTGGCTGCCCCATCCATCCAATGCTCCTGAGCGCTGCACCTGTGGCAGCTGTCCAGACAAAGTGCATTTCCACACGCTGCTCTGCTAGTGGCCTCTGTGGCTGCAGCACATGGGATGCACACTGAACTCCGTGTGCAAAAGAGCCCTGGCGCCAGTGTGCAGGTGTGAGGCTCCTCAGCAGGGGACATGTGTGGCTGATGGCTCTGAACCGTTTTAGGTCAGCTTCTGAACTCTCGTTTCCTTTCAAAGTGCTGCCCCTCTCAGTTTAAGTACGACCGCCATCAGCAGACCTAGTTATCAGCAGATCTAAGGACTTACCCAATGAATTGTTTGGATCCTCGCTTATCCCACTGAGGCTTTGGAGGGATTTTTTTTTAAGAAAAAGTGGCCGCCTGCACAGTCGTCTATGGATTTATAATCCCATAGTTCTGTGTCTTTTAAATGACAAGCTCTAATGACATTGGTTTAAAGCATTGTGAAAGGATGTAGCTATTTTTCTGTTTTAGGATTTTTTCCCCTTACACCTATTTCTTCTTCTTTGTATCTATGTGCTTGCATCTTCCTGCCGGGCCCCTGCTCCCTTCCCCCACAGGGAGCCCAGTCCTGCTCCTGCGTCCTGCCTGCAGTCTCTTTTTGTCAGAGTCTCCCTCTCTGTGTGCTTGCTGGGTTTCTCAAATATCCTCTCAAAGGAAAAGAAGCAGTTACGCATCATTACTGCATCTTTACATCTCCTTGTGGGAAACACAGTTAAAAGCCATTGAAGTCACTTGGCTTTTTTCAGGAACCATCAATGGGTCTAATGGTACCAACTCAGTCTAGACTGTGCACCGTCAATGTTGCTTCATAACCTGTAGATGGTCCCTAAGGCCACCACTAGAATAGGTGGTCATGTCATCATGACATCGGAGCTGGCATTTTTGTCCGAGTCCATGTGTCTGCTTTTTAGGCTGTGTGAGGATAGCCCTATCCATCACCTGTTGGAGTCACTGAGTATATGTGTCGCTGCCACAGCCACAGCCACAGCCCACAGCAAGGCCAGGGCCCAGGTTAGGCCTGTAAGGAAGCCTTCCTGCTGTTACTTGGACCCTGGCTGCCTGCCACCAAAAGGCTGCCCCGTGTAGCTTCCCTGGCTTTGAAATGCTCGCCTCTGGGACATTCATCAGTCCTCAGGTGCCGCTTGTCCTCACAGATGCTGCCTTCCAGCAGGTCACTTGGATGCTGTGGGACTTGCAGTGACTGATGGTTCAGATGGGTGATGATGGTGCTTGCGATGACAGCTAGCAGTGACTGAGCTCACAGAGGGTCACACACTGTTCTGAGCACGTTACAGATGGCTTCCGCAGTGTTCCGATTCCCGTCCCCTTCCCATACTGTCGGTGGTACCGTCATTGATAACACTAGCACTGGGAATGCTACTTAGTATTAAATGTAAATATGCAGTGAGAACACATGGATACAAACACAGGTACATAGACTGCTGTCTAGTACAGTGCATGAAGTTTACTACAGTGTATGTCAGTGGTGTCCGCACTGCCACTGTGCTGAAGAGGAGGCCCGGGGAGGTGAGCTGAGCTGCCTGACACTTGACCCCTAGAGAGTGGCCTCCTGGCATCTGAGGCCACCGTCCAGTGTGACATGATTCCGTTTTGTGAGATCATAGAACGTGCCCAGAGTTCCTGGCACAGAGTTACCCAAGCTTCTGTCTCCTAAGTGCTAGAGCACCAGCAGCATCTTTCCTTCTGGTATTTGGGTTTTGCCCCCGGTTCCTGACCCAGCTCTGTGATCCCTTGGAATTTCACTGGTGACAGGAACATCTGATGTCCTGTTGAGGGGATTCTGGTGGGCTTCTGGCGTGAGGCTGGCCACCAGAAAAACCACCTTGGCACTTGCAAGCCACCCCGTTCTCCAGGGTGGGGCTGGAGAGTACGCTAATGACCCATTTTGTTACATGATGAAGGCGCCGTAAAAATCCCAGCAAGGGGAAGCCGGATGGCTCAGTGTTGGTAAAATGCTTGCTTTGCAGCCCAGGGGACTGAGGATTGAATCCCGGCCCCGGCCCGTGCGGACCCATATGCTGAACCGGGGTGTGCTTCCCATGTGGGAGGGCCCCAGTTCGGTTCTTGCCCCCATCCAGTTTGGCCCCTGGCTTGAGGGGGCCCCTACGGGGCCCCACCCATCTGTGTGGAATGAAATCATGTTGAAAACTGATGACGTACAACTATGGAGACTGCTCTGGGCCCTCCCCCTTCTCTCTGTCTGTCTCTGTCAAAAACAATAAAATAAATCTTAAAAAAAAAAAAAAGTCCCAGCATCACGGGTTCTTTGGGTTGGTGAGTATGTGGAGGTGGCAGGAGAGTGGTGTGTCCCTGCCCACCCCCAGTCCCCTACACATCTCCTCCATCTGAGGTGCATCTGAATCCTTTTACAACAAATGGGTAAATGGGCTAAGTCAGCTGTGTGCCTGAGTTCTGAGCAGCTCCAGCACACTGGTGGAACCCGAGGAGAGCGTCAGTGCCTGATGTATCAGCAGCCAGAAGCACCCGTGACAACCTGGACTGTGACTGGCGTCTGAAGTTCGTGTGTGTGTGTGTTGGGGGGGGCGGGGGCAGTTCTGTGGGACAGAGCCCTTTCCCTGTGGCATCTGATGCTGTCCCTGGGTAGAGGCAGAATTGATCTAAATGTAGCACACCCAGCTGCCAGTGTCCCTAAAGCAGAGGCCACACATGCAATGGGCTGCTGTCTCAAGGTTTGCTGGGAACAAATACCGGGTAGCGACATGCGATGTTGGGATGAATTCACGAGGCCAAGTACATATTTAGACTCACATTCGTGCATGTTTATATAACAGACAACCACAAAACAGACTTCGTTTCTCTCCCAGTCTTTCACTTGGCAGGTCACAGCTCCACTCAGAGCCGGCTGCCCAGGTGTTGTGTTGTCCAGTGACCTGCTGATGTCCCCACCATGAACGTGATGTCTCCACCATGAACGTGACCTCCCCTGTGTGTGCATGTGTTTGCCCAAGAGATACGCAGTGCTCACGGGGCTGCACCCCGGCTGTCTCCACATCGGTCTCACCTTTGTTTCTGCAGACACGAAGGGCTCTCTACTCCATGGTGTTCCAGGAAATCTGCGGTCCCTGTGACAAGCAGTGCAGCTGGGACGTGAAGTCCCTGGTGATGGGCGACAAGGCGCTGGAGGCGGCCCGGATCGTCATCGACGTCCTGCAGCTGCCACGTCCAAGGAGGAGCTGGAGGAGGAGAGCCCGGTGTGGCTCAGGGGTGTGTTCCCCATGGTGGCCCTCATGCCAGGCATGCCCCTGTGCCAGTACCAGTGCTGGAAACAGCCCGGGGACACCCCGGGCCAGCCTGCTTTCTCTTGTCTTCATCACTTCTTCTAAAAGTCGCTTCTTGTTTGAGGCTCGCAGGTTCTCTGGAGAGAGTTTGGGTGATACCATTGATGCTGGTTCAGTCTTGCCTTTTGAAGGGCCTCTTAACCTAATATGCTTTCCTTTCCCAGAGCCCCAGCGTATAGGAGCGCTTCGATTCTGTTTGTGCTGGTGTTAGGTGAATGTTATGTTCACGACACCATTGCTTTGGGCTCCCGGGTTCTGAAGCCTGAAGGGCCCAGCGTCCCCACCCCAGCTTGAGCACTAAAGTGAGTTCTACAGTGAAGCCATCCCCATATCCTCCCCTCCTCCGGGGTGAAATCCCCGGATGGAAAGAGTGGCAGTGTGCTTTAATGGAAAGCCCATGTCCCCCACTTAAGTAGTGGGGACAGTTGCTTAGAGTGTGGCTCCCCAAAGGGGCAGCACACGGCATAGCTGTCCCAGGACACGAGTCTGTAGGTTGTCCCAGGCATCTGAGGGCTGCCCTGCCTTGTTCAGGCCTTCCGCCTCCATGCATGTCTGAGGTGTCTCTGGAGCTTGTCACCAACTTGGCTTCTGCTGCTGGCCCTGCACCGAGGGTGCGGCATAGGGACTGCACATGGTCACAGGCCCCACTGGCCCTGCAGCTGGTGTGTGGCAGGGGCTCGGTCCAGGCAGAGGTGGCTGTGTCTGAAAGTGTTGGGGGTCTGGCCAGAGCCATCCTCCCTCTGGGCTCCTCCTTGTCCCCCTCGGCTCCACACTACCAGGGGAAGGGTCGGGCGGGAGCTGGACAGGACGCACGTCCCCTGGGCCATGGGAGCATCCCCAGGCTCGGACCCAGGGCAGGATCTGGCCCGGCAGGCATGCCGGTGCCCTGCACATGGCTTCCAGGGCCTTTGAGGGGACTGCAGGAGGGATGGCCACCCACCCCAACTGCCAGACCCCTCTCTCCCGGTGGGGTTTTGGGGTTTGGGCCCTGCAGGCTATAAGCAGTAAAAGGCCAGTGTCACATTTGCTGAGGGGCCTCCAGATCCAGGACTGGGTGTCCCCATGTCTGGGGGGCTACATAGGGCCACAGTCCCTGGGATGGGGTGTCTAGAAGGCTGGCCCTGGGGGCTGGAGTGTGTGGGTTTCAGTGGTGGAATTCTCTTCTTAATAAAGCCTCTTAGTAGATCTCAGCCTGTGGAAGCAAAGGGGGCTGTGATGATTGGGGGTGGGATGGGGGGACCTGCCGCAGACCCCATGTTTGACCTCAAGTCCTGGGGCCCCTCTTTTCCCAGTGGGCCCTCCCTGCAGCTCCCTTAGTCCCAGGTTTACCCTATGCTGCTCCAAAGCCAGGGCGCAGCCCTCTGAAGCCCCCAGACCCGCCCCAGGCTCCCCCTGGCAGCCCTGACTGTGGAGGGCCGCAGGGGTGGAGCTGAGGGTCCGGCTGTAGTGCCATGTTTGGGCGCCTGTCAGAGGTGTAGGAGGCAGTGCCAGCAGGCGAGGGCCACGTGCCGCAGGCGCAGGATGAGGACGAGGAGCCGGGCCTGCAGGTCCCCGAGGCCGCAGTGCAGGACCAACAGCAGTGTCACCAGGGCACACAGGGCCACCAGGCCGCACAGCGCCAGCCGCAGGAGCAGGGAGCCACCAGAACTGGGCCGGTCCTGTGCTGGGGGCCAGAGCAGGCAGGGTGAGCCCGGCCCCCCAGGAGGACCGGGCGCTCCCTCCTCCCCGTGGGGCTGGCAGGAGGGAGGCTGCGGGGAGAATGTGACCACCCCAAAGGCTGGCACTGTGGCTCTGCCCCTCAGGGTGTGGTGCTGGGGTGGCTCCATAGTCCCCATGGGGTGTGGAGGTCCCCCATCCCTGCCTGGGCCTCTGGGGGCAATGTGCGAGTGTGGCCTGGGGCTGGGGCCACCTTGGGCACTGTGTGTGGGGTGAGGATGAGGGCCCCTGGGGAGGGAGTGGCGGCTCAGAACTTACCCTTGGCAGTGACAGCGGGCTCCCTGCAGGCGATGTCTGGGAAGGAGGAGAATAGAGGGTGGGCTTCCTGCTCGGGGCACACGGGGACTGCCCAGCATGCCCAGGGTTTCTCACCTCACTCACCCACCCAAGGGACCTGAGAAGGGCTGTGTCAGATGCAAGTGCCCGATTTATACACGGGGGGCCCAGGTGGTGCAGTCTGCCTGGCACCCGGGCATCTGTCCAGCCTGGCTGCTCCTGGCTCAGGCCACCAGGACGTGGGCCCCGTGACACACTGCTCTCAGAGTCTGTGAGAGCGCTGGGTGTGGGGGCTGCAGGGCTGGCACTCGGGGAGGACCAGGCAGGACTGGCACTCCCGTCCTTCCCACACAGCTCGTGGGGGCGCCAGGCTGCTTCCGGACCATCTGGGCCCTAATCCCCCACCTGCAGAGTCTACTTCCAGGATTGTTGGGAAGCTCCTGGGGGCGGGGGGTGGGAGACATGATCTCTATGGGGGAGTAAGGACTGACCCACCGGGTGGGAGGACAGGTGGGAGCTCCAAGGGGCCGCTGGGGAGATGCCTGTGCAGGACTCACAAAATCCTGAGGTGGCCTGGGGTGGACAGCAGCTAAGATGTTCCCATGAGCATCCCCCGGCCCTCCAGGGTGTTGCCTGTGTGTGGTCCCTTCTCCTCAGTGTAGAGGGGCTGTGGCTCATTTCTACCCAACAGAATACGGCAAAGGGGCGTTCTGCAGCTGTGACAAAGCTCATCAGCAGTCTCTGAGTCGACTCAAAGGGAGGTTATCTTGGGTGGGCCCGACCCAATCAGGTGAGCTCTTTAACAAAGAGGATCTGGTGGTCAGAGAGAGTCAGGCCTGGTCTTGAAGGTACATCTTCTGTGAATTCTACAGCTGCAAGGAAATACATTCTGCCAATAACCCCATGAGCTTGGAATAGGCCCTGTGTCTCAGATGAAACCCATCCTTGGCTGACACCTTGGTGGCAATTGTGTGAGATGCTGAGCAAAGGACCAGTGAGTGACACCGGGCCCAGACCCTTGGGCCATGGGAACACTGATAATAAATGTGGGTTGCTTGAGCCTGCTAAGTTTGTGGTAACTTGTTACGCAACATAGCTGGCTGATACAGGGGATGTGTCCCATGGGAAGGCACGTGGGAATGAAGTGGATCCTGGAGGAGGGGGCAGGTGGTAGTGGGTCTCTGGGGGCAGGGGGACAGCAGGGGCCTGGGCTGGGGCTGGGAGAATTTGGGAGGTGGGCAGTGAAGGAGGAGGGTGTGGGTGGGGCTGAGGGGCAGTGAGAAGCTTTAGGAGCCGAGGATGGAAGCCTTTCCTTGAGAGGACAATAGCAACTGGGTGGCTCTGGTTGTACTCTTTTCTGCCTGTTGCTGTTCTGTGGACCATCACTCTGTGACCAGGCTGCCTCCACAGGCACAGGTTTTATTGAGGTTATGCCTGTGAAGGCAGACAGGTGGCTGTGGTCCCTCCAGACGGGGGGTCCTGGGACTCCATGTCCTCCGCCCTATGCAGCCCCAGGCCAGGTCGCCAAGTGCCCCTCTTACAGTGGACGGCCACCTCCAGGGGCTCGTGGAACCGCACGTGCCTCGAAGTCCCCTGTGGCTCAGCCCCGTGGCTGCAGCGCTCAGACTGGCTTCGTCTCAGGATCGAGGGAGGGCACGTCCTGTTGCCTTCCTGGGGTGGGGGTGGAAAGCAGAGGGAAGCAGGTGGAAGTGAGCCCCTCCCGCTGGGCCCTCGGGAGGCTGGAGACAGGCTGCTCCCAGGATCCTGGCCACCTACTCTGTGCTTACACTGTGGGGGGTCCAGACAGGAGCATGGAGACCCCCTGCAGACCTGCCCTCCATCCCCGGCCCCAGCCTGGGGGCCTGCCCCGCACCTGCCCCGGACCAGCCATGGTCAGATGCCTGTGTTGGTGGTGCCACGGGTGTGGTCAGTGACCACCCAGGTCCCCACCAGCCCCAAGGGATCCATGACAGTTTCCATGCGTCAGTAATGACGGCGACGATGGTGATCATGGCCACCCACTGAGGGCTGTGTTCCCGCTTGAGATGCACGGGTGAAACCGTGCTGGGCCGGAGTGCTCTGCGTGGGGTTCTACCCTGCCAGGGCCCCCAACCACCTCGTACCCCAGATGGGCCTCTGTCACCACCCGTGGGCGAGGTAAGCAATGTGAGCACCTGGCCACGGGGCAGGGGATGGGCACAGCCTGACACTCGTGTGGGCCCAGGGCTGCCCTCCTGCCCACTCTGTGAGTATGGAAGGTGGAATGGGTGCTGCCTCACCGCACTGAGCTTGTGTCCCTGCCTGCAAAACCATGACAACACCCTGTGAGCCGTGCCATGTCTCAGGGGCTCCTGGCTGGGGGTCTCAGCTGCACAGCGCCTCCTGCTGGCCTTCCAGGGTGCCATCGTCCTGCTTGGGCACAAGACTCACTGGGTGGGTCCTGGGGCGTGGCCTGGCTCAAGGCTGTCCCCTCCCCTCAGCTTCGACACCTGTGCCTGCGCCTACTGCGCCCTGGCAGATAGCTTCAGAGCTCAATCAGGATTCGGTAAGAAGTCGGGCCCCCCCTGCTCCTTGGAGAACCCCCCTGTCTCCCCTTGTGCTCCTGCTCCTTCCCCTTTGTCCTGGGGCCAGACCTGTTGCAGGTGCCTCCTGACAGCCTCATGGTCCTCCTCTCTCCCCACTCTGCCCCTCCAGCATGCTCTCCCTGGGTTGCCAGGACCACCTTGCCAGAGAAGCATTCTGACTGGTCCCTGTCCTGCTCCAGAGCCAGCCTCCTCCTCCCCCAGTCCCTCCCACTTCCTCATCTGGCCCATCCTCACCCCTCCTGGCCTGCTGTATCCTCACCTTTGGCCCTGGTTGGATGCCTTGCACCTTTGGTCCCACCATGCCCCACCCCGGGGCCTGATGGCCTCTCTCTGCCAGACCAAACCCTTAAAGTGTGGCTCCTTGTGCCCACCCCATCCATCACCCCTGTGGGGTCCTGGGGCCAGGCAGGGGCCAAGGTTCCCTTTGATCCTGCCCTGCCCCCATTCCCCAGTGGGAGCCCAGCTCACGGAGCTGGTGCCCTGGGCCCTGGCATGCTAGGGGCACACCGGGGCATGCCGGGGGCCCCGCCTTACCCTCCCTGCCCTGGGCATCGGTGAGCCTGGAGTGGCCTCCGCATTCTTTCTGGCCTGATGTTGCACCTCGGGTCGGGTGTCAGGGCTCAAGGTGTGTGCTGCAGTCCTCATTTACTGTGACATGGTCCTACGACAAGCGAAGAGATCATTTACTGTATAAGCAACTTTCGTAGGAATAAAACAAAAGGACAAATTCTCCCCCAGGAAACCGCCTGGCTCTGCCTCCTGATGGCCTCCCCACAAGCAGATGTGCCCCCCTCGCAGCAACCAGAAACCCGCCCCCGGCTTGCTCAAAAACCATGCTGCGTATGGATCCTTCCATGGGGCTGAGGTCCCCTGACTTACAGCCACAGTACTGGGCTTTCGGAAGTTTGTATTTTAATGTCACTGCAGGTTTGGGGTCACAGATAAGGCTGTGATGAACACCTCTACTGCCTCCTGTCATGAGGGGGGCTCCGGACAGCACATGACTGCTGGGGGCGGGGCGGGGCTGGGAAAGCTCCCACGGAGGTCATGTCCCTCCTGCTGTGCTAGATTGGGGGTGGGGAGCCAGAGCTGGTGGCTCCCCCTGGTCCTGCCCCCACCTCTCCCTGCTCACTTACTAGGTATCAGGTAGTACGGCACTGTCACCTGTGACCCCTGCCTGCGGCCAGGCTGCTGTGTACCCCTGTCCACACTCACTAAGTGCAGCCCCTCTGGGGGGAATTTCCTTTCATGTCCTTTGGCTCTAACTTTTGAGGTCTCCCCCAGTCCTGCTGGGAGGGCAGACCCCTCCAGGTGAGGCCAGGCTTTGAGTGCCTGGGGGTGAGGAGCCCACACCCTCGTTGCACACGTGCGGAAATTGAGGCCAGACACAGCCGGGGCTTCCCCAGTGCAGCTTCTTCGGGGTGAGCGGGTTGGGTGTGGACGAGGGCGGCATGACCCCTGGGATCTTCCGCTGTGTAAACATCACAGCAGAGCAGAGCACATGTGAGTGACGTCTGTGTGGACACAGCCTGGACCAGTTCAATGATTTCAAAAGGAAACACTTTTCTCCCATCACAGAATCAGGAGTTTTATTGCCAGTGGGGTTAAGGAAGGAGCCCCGGCCCAGGGAGGAGGAGGCAGGAGCGGGGCTGCTTAGCTGAAAGACCTGCTCTCAGAGGGTGGCCTGAGGGCCTAGCCATGGCCAACAGCAGAGGCCACTAGTGGCCCAAAGGCTGGGGCTTGGTTCCCGGGGGCACCTTGCAGATGAGGAAACCCAGCTGGGCCATGAAGGGACGCTCAGGGCCAGACCCTGGGCAGCTCCCAGATGTGGAACCTTGCAGCGTCCAGGGTCTCTCTGGGCTCCCCATTGGCCACAGAGATGGCGGGATAGCAACGTGTGAGTGTGTGCACAAGTGCAAGCATACGTGCCTGTTGAGTGTGCATGTGTGAGAACGTCCTCATATGTGTATGTGTTGAGTGTGAGTGTGTGTGAATGTAGATGTGAGACCATTGCACATTCATAGATGTGAATTAGTATGCATATGCATGTTAGTATGTGAGTGTGAACATGTAGTGACGTGGCAGCGGAGCTCGGTGGTCCCGGGGCCGGCAGCTCCATCATGTGACCATCTCTGACTTCTCTGTGCCGCAGTCTACCCAGCTGTAAAGTGGGGATAGTAACAGAAACCCCTCCACAGGCTCTTGTGAGGGGAGTGAGGTGGTGCGTGGTGAGGGCTCAGAAGTGGACCTGGGACAGGGCTGTCCCGTGTGTGTGCACAGTGAAGACTTCCTGTGGGATGTCCCCCCCCACTGGGGGCATGGCACTTTCTCCATCTTGGCCCCAGCCATGCTCTCTCCCAGATGGACTCCGGCCCCACCCTCCCTGCTTGGGGCTCCAACTTCCCCTTAAGTGTGGCAGTAGGGTCTTCACTGACCCCCCCAGGACTGGCTTGAGTCCTGACTCTGTCCTCTGGTTCAGGAACTTCAGTCAATGGAAGACTGCTCTGGGCCTCAGTTTCCCCATTGGTAACCTGGGAGGTGGGTGCAGCTCAGCCCTGCTCAGGCTGCCATCAGCACTGCTGCCCCCCCCCCATTGCCCTCCCCCCCAGGGCTAGACAGTGGAGGGCGGGGCCATGTGGGAGCCTGGCCCCAGGGCCTCAGGCAGGGACAGTGTGTAACATGAGTGCTCCTTGCTCTGAGGCCAGCACCTGACAGATGGTTGATAAAGGGTGGAAAATAGCTCGGGGCCTGGGGCCTGGGGCCTGCACAGTGTCACCCTGCACTTGCCCACCTGCCCTAGCTGGGAGGCCCTGCCCCTGATGCCCTGCCCCCTGCCCTCTGGCTCCTCATGGGGCTCTAGGAGCAGAGGGGCCTGACAGTCCCTGAGGGCTGAGTGTCCACTTTCCCCGCCCCCCGCCCCACGCCCCCGGGCTTGAAGCCTTTGGGAGGCAGTGACAGCACCCACAGGGCCCAGCATTCCCCCCAGGGCTGTCTCTCCAGCCTGCAGGATGTGCTTGGCAGGCTGGGACCCCGTGCACAGTTCAGAGCCTCTGGTAATGCTGAACCCTGGGGTCGGCCATCCCCAGCCCCATGGCTCTGTGATGCTACCCACTGGGCTCCCAGCTCCTACGGGCCAGGCTGTCACGGCCTTGGCCCCTGACCCATGCGCTCTTCCTGCCCCGTGCCCGCCCACACCTGCTGGCATGTCCCCTTCCCCACTAAGAGCCCCTCTGAGACACCAGCACAGTGCCCGCCCCACAAGTGAGGGGTCTGTCCTCAGCACTGGTCCTGTGGCTTGCCGTGGCTTAGCGCCCCTCCCCCCAGGCCCCTCCTGCTGTCCTGTCACTAGTGACACCTCCTCCAGGGACACCTGGGTTGCGGGAGGTGGAGAAGCAGGCTGGGACTTGTCCCTGAGAGGCTGGGGCTCATGAGACCCCCGCTCAACCCCCCACTCACACACCAAACACTGCACAATCACACACACTCATACTCACATGCACACACACACATGCACACACACTGCACACAGTCACACACACACACACATACCTGTGCACACACTCACAGATGTCACCACACTACACACACATACAGTCACACTCATGACATTTACATGTATACGCACTCACACCCCACAACCATACTCACATGCACACACACATGCACTCATGCACATGAACACCCCCATACTGTACACATACAGTCACACTCACACATATCTGTGCACACACAATCATAGTGCACCACATTATACATATAGTTACTCATGACACACTCATACCCACGACTCACACACTCATGCACACCCACACTCATACACACACTCACACTCCCATCCCACAACCCCACACTCACTTGCACACTCCCATGCCCACTCATACTCCCATGCCCACTCACCTGGTCTCCTACAGCTGTGGCACCACCGCTGAGCTCGCCCACCTGCCGGTGATCAGTGCCTTGAGCAGAGCGGGAACCGGAGCCAGTGCAGCTCACAGCCAGCCCAGAAGATTCCATTACAGCCCAGAGCAGCGGCCTGAGTGGCCCTGAGGCCCCGGCCCGCCCAGCCCTGGAGGACGCTGTCAGGGGGCGGTGGCTTGGGGTGGTGTTTGACCTCCCAGAGGTCAGGTGTCCATCCTGGCAGCCTGGTGGAGTTAAAGGGGCTGAGGCTGCAACTCCTTCCCACCTGGGAAAGGAGATGGGATGCTGTGGACACCCCCCACGCACCTCCCCTCAGGAGGAGGGGCAGAGTGAGGGCCACAAGGCAGGGTCAGGGGGAACTCCGGAGCCAGCAGGCAGCTCCCCAGAGAACATGCATTTCTCAGTTAAGCAAGACACTCCTGGCGGGCCCTGGCTGGGCTGGCTGCTCCTCACTGTCCTGCCTGTCATGCAGGCCCCACCAGGGGGCCGAAATCAGGGGCTGGTCTGGTCCCCGCAGCCCCTTCCCACAGCAGGATGTGCGGGCCACACGTCTCTGGATATAGTTAGGAGGCGGGGTGACGGCAAGACTGATGGCTGTGTCCCTGCTCTGTGCAGCAAGGCGCCCTAGAATGGGGGGCTGACCCTGGCCTCTGCTGCCCCAAGTGGAAGGGGCAGGGGCAGGTGGGCCCATGTGGTCACTCAGCCTAAGCTCTAGTCACCCGTGTAGAATGGGGTGTTTGCCAACTACCCAGTGCCGTGAGGCAGTGCTGATGTGCTAGCCTGCCTGGCGGTGCCAGGTACATAGCGCGTCCTGAGCCACAGGGGCGACTCCACGCGCAGCAGGCCAAGATGGGGATTTCTACCGGTGGCCTCAACGCGGAAGGAGCCAGTCCCTGGGGATTCCCACACATGGTGGGCTGAGCTCAAGTGACCTGAGTAACAATGGTTTCCATGCCATTGGGCCCCAAACCTGCATAGACCTGCCCAAAGCAGGGCCCAAGGGCTTTTGGAGACGGCTTGCTGGTCTGTGTGTCTGACTCTGGGTCCTGCTGTCCCCTGAGAGTTCAGTCCCCTTTCCCGAGACCCCTTCATTGCACACACGTGCTGTGCTGGCCTCGGACCCTGGTTCCTGGCGGCTTCTGAAGGGGCTGCACTTGGCTCATTGCCCGGCGAAGTATGGAATGGCCTGCCTGCCCACGGCCCACCTGCCTGCCTGCCACGGCCCACCTGCCCACCTGCCTGCCTGTCCACAGCCACATGCCCATCTACTCATGGCCCATGACCCACCTGCCTGCCTGCCCACAGCAGGCCCCTCTGCTTTGGCGCCCTGCCTCCCAAGTGGGAAGTGGGCATCTCTCTGCTCCTAGAGCTGGGGCCATACCTGACTTCCTGCTGAGTCCATGAGGGGTCATGGCAGCCAGGGTCCATGACATCCCCCGGTGGTCACTGTCCAAGGTGGTCCTGCACAGTCTGGAGGGCTGCACCTCTGCCCCTGGGGAGGTGGGCGCTGGGCGGCAGAAGTGGATGGGGCCGCACTGCCCAGCCTCCTGCCGGCTCTGGTCTGGGGTGCTGCCTGCCAAACTGCAGGACCATTTGTGGCCAGCCTGCATTCCCGCCCCAGGTCTCTCTGCTGGCTTGCAGAGCTCGGCAGATGACAAGGGCTGAGCTATAATTACCTCTCCCCTTTGGCAGAAACACCAGCGACCCTGAGGATAGGCCACTGGCCCCAGCGCAGGAGGGAGAGGATGTGGCTGCTCCCCGGCCCTGAGGACACAGGCCAGGCCTGCAGACAAGGTGAGGGGCCGGGTTCCTGCCCCAGTGACCCTGGCACAGTGCAGCTCCTGGAAAAACCATGGACTGGGATCAGAGGCAGGGATGGGGAAGAAGGTGGGTGATGTGGGGGCTGGGCAGGGTGTGGGAGGGAGGAGGGTGGGGTGACCCCAGAGTCCAGCCTCTGGTTAGAGCCTGGCTCAGAGTGGAGCCCAGGGTCCCAGGGGAAAAGGCAAGCATGAGTCTCAGGCTGATGATTTGGGGCACATTGGCTGAGCCCCAGTGCTGCCCCGTCTAGGTCAGAGGGGGTGGACACCTTGGGGGACTGGGGGCTGAGGGCATTTGGCTCCCAGTCCAGCCGTGGTGCTGCCTGGATTCTTGGGGCAGGCCCTGAGTGCCACCATGTGGGTCCCTATTGGAGGCAGTGGAAACTAATGTGACCGCAGACGCAGTGATGGGAGTGGGCCAGCCTCCAGCCCTTGAATTCGGTGGCCACTGGAAGTGAGAGGCAGGAGGCATCTCCTCCCTGTTCCCCCGAGGCAGCACCCTCCTGCCAAAGCCCCACCTTTGGACTTTTTAGAACTGCAGAGAGCAAATTTCTGTTGTTTTCTGTTGTGTTGTGCAGCCGGCTTGTGGCACTTTCTTATGGTAGTGACAGCAAGTGAACTGGTCATCTTAGAGGTGACACTGGCAGCCGGCGCTGAAGGAGTGACCTGCAGTGCCCGGGGACAGAGGCTCAGAGTGAGGCCCGAGGATGAGGCCTGGCCCCTGCAATGTGGGGGGCACAGGGTCCCATCTGGCCACTCCACCCCCCAGCTAGAGCCCTGATTCAAAAGAGGTGGTTGCCCGGGCCGTGTCCCCACCCGAGCCTGACGGAGCCCTGGTCCACTCGTCTCAAGCACAGGCCGTCGGGCCACAGCAGCCGTGGTAATGGGAGCCCCTGGGCCCACTGTGTGCTCATAGCAGCGGCCCTGTTCCCTCCTCCTAAATTATTCATGCCCTCCATGAGGCTGTAAAGGTCCTCAGCTCTCCACAGGAGCCATAATTACAATGATAAATTTTATTTATAAAGCTGGTCCCTCCCGCGAGCCAGCCGCCTGGGGGGCTGTACATAAGCTGTTACCAAGCCTGGGAGCTGCCTGTCACAGCTGGTTTTCTGGCAGCATCTAGCTGGATGGATGGTGGAGGCCGGCGGCTGGGGCCCCGCCTGGTTGCCGGACCTACAAGGGGTCTGCTGGCCTTAATGGGGGGACCACACACTCCCAATGTGTGAGTGCCATCCCCTGCTCATCCCATCTTGGGCCCTGAGAACCCACTCTGGGGACCTGGCTCTGACTGGTTCTCACACCAGGATTGTGCATTGCACACGTGAACGCATGAACACATGCACACACACACATGAGCACAGGCTCAATCCACAACAAAAGTGACATGTGTTTGCTGAGTGTGTGCACATGGCTCAGCCCATCACAGACCCTTCCTGTGCCCCGTGGGTGGGCCTGAGTGTTGGTCCCACTGGCTGAGAGGACACAGGCTTCAGGAGGGGCACGCCAAGTCCTGAGGGGCAGCTCCCAGGTGTGTGAACCAGGGCACTGGACGGCTGAGCACCCTGTGCCATGTGGCTGCTGGGATATGGCAAGGATTCCTGAATGCAGTCTGGCACTGAGCCAGAGAACCGGGGGTCCCCAGCTCCCCTGCCTGACTGCATGGCCTTGGGCCAGTCACTGCCCATTAGAAAGCTGCTGACCTCTGGACTGTGGGAGTCCTGATCTTGTGGGGCTCCCATGAGCTCTGAGGGACCCCAGGGCCACACTGCAAACAGTGAGGTGGGGCCAGCAGGGTGGGCATGGGGCTGGCCCAGGGTGCTGACCCGGCAGTGGCTGGGTGGCCCGGGACCCGGATGCTCAGAGGTCTCCATTGTGTCGTGAGACTGTAGAACTCTGGAGAGAGTGGGCACCGAGAGGGAGAAATATGCAGACTTTTGTGAGCCCTGGGCTGGGGAGCCTGCGCTGGGGGACATCCGGGGACCCAGACATTAGTCCAGTTAGAGTGGGGGCCGTGGAGGTGGGGGGCAAGTGGAATCGGGCTCAAGCCCACCCCTTGTGGGCCCTGCACTGCAGACCCCCTGGGCTGCATGCACCTGGCTCCCTCGTGCAGCAGTGGGCTGCGACGTACTGCTGCCCTTCCCACCCCTGGGAAGGCTGAGTGGATGCACTCCCTCCCTCCCACCAAGAGGCCTGCTGCCCAGACCTGGTGACCAATGACACTGGGGTCTCAGTGAAGTGCTCCCAGGGCTCTGTAAAGGGGCAGCCGTGGGGCCCCGTCCTGCACTTGGGTCATGAGGTGTCCGGGGTGGCCGTGGAGGGACAGCTGTGAGTGGGATCTCTGCTGGCTGAGCACAGACCCAGAGGACCTGGGACGGTGCCACACCACTCACAGTCCACAGGGCATCAGCTGGTCACATGAACAGGGGCCCAGACCTGTGAACCTCTGTGTCCCTGACACCCCACCCTCAGCTCATCCTGGGGGTTCTCTGGTTAGCAGGCAATGGAGGAAACAGCTCTGCCCGGGAGCTGACTGCTTGTTAATGGCTAGGAAGCTAATGGCTGATGCACTATTGTCATGTCAGGAGTGGCCCCGAAGGACGGGGTGGGGTCGTCCCCATGGGCAGAGCTGTGAGCACTGCCCTGTGTCTACTCTGTGTGTGGGGGCAAAGGCTCCTGGACATGAAATAGCCATGGTGGTCTGCCAGGGCCCCACAGGAGCCTGGAGGGGCAGGTGGGGAACCTGAGGATGGGGTGGGAGAATGGGTGCGATGGATCCATTGGGATGGGCACACAGAGTGGGCATCTGAGCCTCATGCCTGCTGGAGAGCGGCCTGGGGCCCCCTGGGGCAGGGCTGGTGCAGGCCACAAAGGACAGAAGGGGTTCCCCTGCAGAGCTGTGTCAAACTCCCACCTCACCCCTGCCCCATGCTCACCCTGACAGCTGCGAGTGTAGGGGCTCAGGAAACTGCTAGGCGCTTGGCTATGGGGCATGGGAGCTGCCCCTGCTGCCTTCTGGTTCCTACTCCAGTGCCCAATAGACCTGCGCAGAACCGACCCATCCAGAGCCGCCCAGACCCCGCCCAGACCAGGGCCAGCACGCCCAGATCCCCTCTACAGACCCCGCCCAGACCAGCGCTGACCCCGCCCAGATCCCCTCTACAGACCCCGCCCAGACCAGCGCTGACCCCGCCCAGATCCCCTCTACAGACCCCGCCCAGACCAGCGCTGACCCCGCCCAGATCCCCTCTACAGACCCCGCCCAGACCAGCGCTGACCCCGCCCAGATCTCCTCTACAGACCCCGCCTAGAGCCTCCAGACCCCGGCCGGAGCCGCGAAGAGCTTGCAGGGGCCCCCAGGACGGACTGCGGTTGAGCAGTCTGCAGGGGTCCCCGGAGGCAGCCCCCCTACCAGGGCAGCTAGCCAGGGACCTGCTGACCACGTCCTGGGGCTCGGACGGGCGGGGCACAGCGCAGCGCGCCCCGGGCCTTGGGGCTCGCACAGCCCCTCACGCTGGGATCCTGCGTTTCCCTGTCGCAGCCCGTTTCCGTGTCTTATTAACGACGAGATTGATCGGAGGTGCCGGAGACGCTGCTATTTGCATTCCAATGACAACACCGTGAGCTTCTCGGGTTTTTCCATATTTACAGGATGAAGCCAGCCCAAAGTTTCAGTGGAAAAGTAATTTAAAAAGCAGCCAGAGCAAAATCACTATCAGGAACTGCGGGTGGCCCTGGGGGGCAATAGTGTCATCTGGCTGCAGGGCTGCTGTGGGTTCTGCTGGGAGGGAGGGGCTGACAGTCAGGGCCACACCCCTCCCCGGGTCTCTAGAGTCAGTGGGGACATAAGTAGGTGTGGAGGGTGGCCTGGCAGGGGTGGGGTGCACCCGGCCAGACCAGGAGCAGATGGGCTGCACCCTGGGACAAAGGTACCAACGTGCCCGGTATTTCAGTCTGGATGGAAGTTGAGGCCTTTGTGCCATTACAACACAGAGCTAGCGCTTTTGGGGGCTACAAGGTTCAGGGAGTAGTGGGCCTCCCTCGCTGTCCCCATCTCACACCCCAGCAGAGCCCTCAGGAAGCCCCAGGCGGGAGAACAGAGAAGCACCCGTGCCCAGTGGCCACTCATACAGTGAGGTCCTCAGAGAGCAGTGGCAGGGACACATGGCCTCCCCGGACAGCAGCACCCGGTTCCTTGGGCAGACACCCACGTTGTGGTCTTCCATCACCCAAACTCCCCAGGGCCACCGAGTTCCCGCTCCAGTGAGGACCACCACATGCCCACCTCTGGGTGTCAGACTGAGCGCTGGGTATCCCCATGTTCCTGAGCACCACCCCGGCATGCCCTGGTGTCCCCTACCCACAACTATGTGGGCATCGCTTCAAGGAGCTCCAACCCCTGCAAACCAACTGGGCCAGGGCTGTGTCTCACAGAACAGAACATTATGTCATCCTCTGGATCCCTGGGGCCACAAACGGGGTGGCTGAAGATGGCTGAGGCCACCCCCAGGGAGTGTAGCTCAGGCCACAGTGCTGACGGCTTCAGCTAGGGGTGCAGGGATGTTCCCAGGGAGCCCTGCACACTCTCCACAGCCCTGCTCCTCCCTGGCACATGCGTGGGGAGCACATGCATGGGGAGCATGCACCAGTGTCTTGCGGGAGCATGAGTGGGTGTGGGCAAGTGTGAGTGTGTAGCCAGGTGGAGCACAGGTGTGTGCCTGAGCCGCAGTGGCCACACCTAGTGCCACACAGAGCAGACAGACCTGATCCCCAATTTCCAAAGGAGTTTATTTCTGGGGCCCTGGATGTCAGCCTCATGCAGTCACTGGGGGAGGCGCCACAGACACCAGTGTCCTCCAGGAAGTGGAAGGGCACGTGGGAGCTCAGCCAGGGGGCACACATGTGCCCTTGTCCAGTGCACCTCCTTGTGTGGCCCTATTCACACACCCCCTGCCTTGCTCCTGCTGCCCCTGCTGTCCCTGCCCAGGGCTCCCCTCCACCCACAGCTGTCTGAGCAGACCCGGCACGTGCTTGGGGACCAAGCAGAGGTGGCTCTGCATCTGTGGGGGACAGATGCCACCGAGGCCATGGGCCTCTTCCTTTACGACTTGGCTCAGGCCACAGGGCCTGGTGGCACGTTCCCTGTCTCCCAGACACCACCCTCCCTACCTCCTGCCCTGCTGGCCCTGTACCTGCCCCGTGAGAACTTGAAATCACCCTTCTGTGTCCCTGCACCTCTCCCCACATGTCACACAAGCCCCCTGCCCCCCTGGGAAATGGTGGCAGGAAGCACCCTGGTCAGCTGTCCCCTGCTGTCCCTTGGCACCCACCTGGTGGCCATTCCCAAGATTGCTGGTTCACCTTGGGGATCTTGCTTGCACATGCACATGCAAGCACACCGGCTTGTGCTCCTGAGTGGCTAGAACAAAGGCATCTGGGAGGGAGGCCCTGGGCCCCCTCAGGGCGCCTACAGCCCAGAGCTTCGAGCTGGGTCAGGGGGAGGGGGCTGCATGCTGTCTGCAGGTGCGCGATGCCCATTGGCTGCCGGAGCCGGTGGCGCTAATTAAGTGCTAGACTTTATTTTAAGTGGAAGGCTGGAATATTCTATAAATTCAGCACTAAATGAGAGCCCAGCGGTGTCCCACAGACCCGATTATAAATGCTGGAGCCCCGCGCACACGGGCAGGGCCAGGCAGGCTGGGGCAGCGGGGTGGGGGTATGAAGAAATAACGGGGTCATTAAGATCACACACCTCGGAGCATTACAATGAGAGGTGGATCGACTGGGGGCTGAAACGGCTCAGTTGCCTCTTCAGGGCTTATTCAGAGTTTAAGCAGCGTCTCCCATCACACTGTCTAGGGCTGGGGTGGGGGTGGGGTGGGGTGAGGGTGGGGTGGGGTGCGGCCCCCAGCCCTGCAGGGCCCTCCCACCACAGTGGGCCCAGGGGGCAGTGGGAGGGCTGGAGGAGGCTCCCAAGGCTGGGGGTTGGGACTGAAGCCCCGGAGTGGGGGCTGGGGCTGGGAGGTGGTTGGATGAGCTCTTGGGATGGGATCAAGCAGCTGTGGTGCAGGGGCCTGGGCAGAGCCACCAGGGTGGGGTGGTGACCTGGCAGAGGCCCTGCCTGTGACCTCTGACAAGGTTGATGGCGGCAGTGCCCACCATCGGTGCTTCCCACAGCAGCAGCTGCCTCTTGGCGGCTCCTGGAGACAGTGCACCCCATTCCATACATGGGGAACCCAGTCTGAAGGCAGAAGAGTTGCTCCTGTGGCCGTGGGCACGGGGCCACAAAGTCGGCATGCCAGATGTTCTGAAACAGTCATGGTGCTGCTGGCAGGTCTGGGTCACCTCCTCACCCCCTGCCCCAGACCTGCTGGCCACAGGCAGCTCCAGCCAGGCCCCGGAGTGCTGGGTGGTCAGGTCCTGTCCACACCTGGGTGTGGTGGGGACAGGTGAGCCCCGAACCTGGCCGACCCCGTTCTACAGACAGGAAAAGCACAGCCAGGTGTGGTAAAGGTCCAGGACACACTGTGACGTGCCTGGTCACCGCCCTGTGGTCCCCAAGCCTGGACCAGGATGGCTCAGACACCTCCTACCCACACTGGATCCAGGGGATGGGGGTTCGAGTAGGGACTGTGGGGAGCTGGGGTCCACAGGGACCTGGCGCTTCTTGGCCTTTCTGGGGGGACATGTGCACTTTGCCAGCTGGGTTGTGGTTTGAGTTTTGCTGCTGAGGGAGCTGGCTTTGCTCACCCCCACATCAAAGTGTGTGTGACCTTGGCGGTGTCTGGATCTTGGGGCCCATGTGATGGATTTCTCCCCTGAATCTGCAAGCCTGTTCCTTTCCCCAAAGAGGGTGCTCCTGGGCCCCCCATACCACCATTTATCCCCCTATGTCCAGGGGCTCAAAACGCAGGATATTTGGATTCCAAGCAAGTTGGGGAGCATCTGGAAATGGCATCATGGGGGTGGGGGTGCTGGCCCCTGTGGGCCTGGTCTGTTTGCCCCTTCCCACCTCTGGCCGTTCCCTGCCCACTGGAGTGCCCTATGCCTCCTCCTGGCCCCACAGCCCCGGCACCTGCCCCACCTTGTGCCCCCGCCATGTCCTCTGTGTACGTGTGCACCCCTCTTCCAAGCTCACTTCTGGCCGAGTCCTGCTTGGCAGGGGCTCCTGGTGGGCCAGGCCCCTCTGCCTGTCTGCACACAGCAGCCCAGCTCCGAGGAGGGCCTGGGTGTGTGTGTCTGCTTGCTTGCAGCTGGCACGGAATAAGGGCAGCGGGCAGGGGAGGCTGCCTAGCACAATGGAGTCCCTGCATCTCCCCGTGAACATGGCTGGCCTCCCCCAGCCTGGGCCCCAGCTCTCACCCATCTCAGGCACAGAATTTCCAATGGGCACAGGAGAGCTAAGGTGGGCATGGGTCACCACAGATCACCCTCGGCCCCTCTGACTGCTGAAGCTGCCTGAACCCCCGGAAACCCAGCTCTTCCCGGGAACCAGCCGCCTGTCCGTGCCCAGCTGCCCTGCCTTCCCATCCCTGACAGGCCATGTGGACCAATGTCCTTCCTGCTATGGTCTGGGGGTTCAGGTTATGTTCATTCACAGGCCATTCAGAGGGAGAGAATGTGGGTGTTCATGGGCATGCTCACCTCAAACATCTGCTAGCACAGGGGACTTCTGTGGCTTGGGAACCATCCCCAGACGGACCTGGAGGGAGACTGAGCCATCGGTCATAAGCGGGTGCCTGGCCAGGCCGAGGTAAGACAGTCCCCGGCTCCCAACCAGCTGCCCTTCCAGCACACTCGGCGCTGCCTGGATGCCAATTCTGCCAGCATAGCATCGTCTCAGAGCCATTACTTTGGGTGGCACAGGGACAACCCCTGTGTCATAAGCACCCTGTCTCCCTCCCGGCGCCTCCCACTGGCATGAGCGTGGCCTGCCGCCCCCCAGGGTCCCTCCTCCTAGCAGGCGAGGGGACAGGGACATCCCATGGCCTCCACCCTGCACAGCCGACCCCCCGGGGGCTCGAGGGCGCCCGGACGGCCGGGAGAGGCGTGTGTGGAAAATACTGGGTGCTCATAGATGACATTTGGGTCACAAAACAGCATCTTTATCACTGTGATGGGTAAGAAAAGCACAGAGGCTGAGGGGACAGCTGCTGGGTGTGATGGGCCCCATGAAGTACCCCCTGCTGGCCCGACGGCAGGCTGGGTGTGAGACGCGCCTGTTTAAGGCCAGTGCTGATTAGAATTTTTTATGTTTTTTTTTACATGAGTCCCAACAGCTCTTTTGAGACAATAACACAGCACAGGCAGGACTTGAAAGACCTTCAGGAGCGGAAATCTGATTAGCACTCAGGACAGGCCCCTCTTCGCCTGGGCAGCTCTAATTTCTTGCATTTATGTTCCTTTTATGGCCTTACCCTCAGGGGACCAGCTCCTTCTGATGATCAAAACTCCTTTTTGACACCAAAGAGCCGCCTCAGCAAACAGTCCTGACTGGCCCCTCTGGGGGGGGTGGGAGACCCCTGTATACAACCTCTGTCTATGGAATCCTGCAAACTAAGGTCAGACAGTCCCAACCAAAGAAAGACAGGTGAGGCCTGAGGCACAGGGTGGAGGTTGGCCGTGGCATGGGAGACTGACCACCAGATGGCGCTGGAGGACTGGCCAGGAGGCCAGGTGCAGACAAGCTGGGCAGGGGGGTGTATGTGTGTGAGGTGCATGGTGAGTGAGAAGGGCATGGGTGGGGGGAGGTGCATGGGGAAGGTGGAGAGGTGCATAGGGTGAGAAGTGAATGGGGGGAAGGTGCATGGGTGTGAGGTGCATGGGGGTGGGGTTAGCAGAAGTGGCTGTGTGGCCAGTAGACTGGGTATCATCGGGGAGCCAGTGAGGGCAGCATATTTCCAAAAGGCAGGACCCTCCAAGGTGTGGTTTCAGGCAGGGCCAGCACACTTCACACTCCCAGGCCCTGCAGTGTGCCTAGGCCTTGGGGGGCCCTGTGGGAACCACAGCCTGGTTGGGGGGCATGGCCTCTTCAGGACACAGGGACCCTGCTGCTGACATCTGAGTGGTCTCACCTGGCCAAGGCCTGGAGGGAAGAGGGTGTGGACAGGGCCAGGGGAGGGGCTCTCAGCCTGCGGGGGCCTGGCCGTTGTGCAGCAATGCCCGGCAAGGACTGGCCAGCCCAAGCTGGGGGAGAGGCCTCAGCCCTGGCCTCAGGGGTCACACATGCCCATCTTTCTATGCTGTGCTGGCTGGGAGCCAGACTGCACCCTGGGAAGGGGCCTAGGCCCCCTGTCATGCTGGGTCATGGGGGTCATGGGCCCCCAGGGGCCTGTGGTGGGGTCACTAGGTGTCCTGACTGCCATGAAGCTGCCTGGAGCCTGAACTGAGCCCAGCCTCCCCCTCCTCCACCTCTGTAGCCTGGCCTGCAGGGGAGACACCCCTCCCTGTGGGGTATGGGGAGGGGTGCTTCCTGGGAGGGAGGGTCTCTGGAGCGGGCAGCCACAGCCTCAGGGTATCTACCTAGAATCCTGTGTCTTGGAGCCATTCAGGCCCCCATGGACTCCAGCCATCTCTCATTGACCGTTGACCAAGGAGCTCTGTGAAACTCATAGCCAGACATGGGCTCAAGGGCAGTGGTGGCTTTTGCCTTCCTCATGGTCTGCAGCATTAGAAGGGGATGGAAGGGGGATGGGATGACCTGTGCTCAAGTGACCAGCCAGCTGCACACAGTTCCACTCCCCCCTGCCCCCCAGCAGGTAGGGGACCAGCAGTGGGATTTGAGTCATATAGACACGGGCTCCACCATCATTTCTACTACCAGCTGTGTGAGCATAAGCAAATTTGGCCACCTCTCTGAGCCCATGCCAGAGACTTGACTCAGCCCCACACAGAGCTCCGATCCCAGCCTGCACTGAGCCTGGATCCCAGCCAGCACTGAACTCTGATCCTAGCCTGCACTGAGCCTGGATCCCAGCCAGCACTGAACTCTGATCCCAGCCTGCACTGAGCCTGGATCCCAGTCAACACTGAGCCCTGATCCCAGCCTGCACTGAGGCTGGATCCCAGCCAACACTGAGCCCTGATCCCAGCCCACATGTAGCCCTGACCTCAGCCCACACTGTTCACATGATCCCAGGCAGGGCTGAGAGTCTCTACTGGTACACGTGAGCTTAGAGTGGTGGGGCGGGCATGGAGAAGCACAGCTCTTCCTGCTATGGCGGGAGGGGTGGTCTTGAAAAATGTCCCTAGGAGGCACTAATTCTCTCCCTTGTTCCTCCTGGACATGCTTGTGGGACTGAGGTCCTGTGGCTTGTGTGGGGCAAAGGAGAGGCCCCCAGGAGGCTCTGGGTGCAGGGCCTCTGTGGCCCACAGCTCTGCTCAGTGCCTGGTCCCCTTCAGCAAATCTTCCCTTTGGGAAAAGGCTTCGTGCTGCTAACAGGAAAGGCCCAGAGGGAAGCAGACTGTGAAGCCCTAGTCCAGACCCTGCATGGGGGCTTGTTGTCAGCTAGCTGGACAGTCACAGGGTGAGGACTGGGGTGGGAAGAGGAGCCAGGGTGGCCCCCTCGCAGCCCTGGGAGCCCTGGCCCCTCCATACACTTTTTTGGTGACATGCTGCAGCTGTGTTCCTGGCCCGTCTCAATTCATTTTCTCTCCACCCACCCATGGTCCTGCATAACCACACGGACTGAGCCGAGCATGGGGGGTTCTGAAAAATTGCTGCCACCAGCGCTTATTTAAATCCCGGGCTGATTTATGAGTGTGGACAGTTTTAAGGCCACCGTGAGCAGGTAGTTAGCCAAACTGCTGAACTGACAGTTTCCAAACAGAGCACAGAGCATGCCCATGCCCGGTGCCGCCAGCCACTTAGCCCCCAGCGCTGCCTCCCTCAGGAGACCACCGCTGTGCTGGGCACTCCTTCCACAGGCGGCCGGGGTGGGGCAGCTGGGGGCCTCGGCATGCGCTGGCACAGAACTGAATGTGGTGGGAGGCAGGTGTGGGGACGCATCCCTGAGCCCAGTGGGCAGTGGGTCACAGCAGCAGCCTGGACCTCCCTGGTGCTCCTAATGTGGACTCTGGCCCTGCCTGAATCTGGGGGCAGCAGGTGGCAGGTGGAACAGGTGCTAGAGGTCCTGGGGCTGGGGCAGCCTGGGTCCTGGGTCACGGGCAAGTCCTCTCTGGCCCTACCTGCCAAGGGTGGGCTGGTCTGGGGCAGCTGAGGGCGCCTCTAGCTCTGAAGTTCAGTGATTCCGATTCTCTGGTGGGGGCTCTGGCCGGGTGCCCAGCCCAGCAGAGGAGGGTGCTCCTAAGACCTGTCTGGATGCCAGAGCTCTGGCCTCCTCTCACCCTGCCTCATACCCAGGCACAGGGGTGGGGGCCGAGGGTGAAAAAACCCTGAGTGAGGCCCTGTGCAGGGGCCGGCAGCATGAGGGGAGGAGGGAGACAGTGAGCACAATGGTCAGGGGAGGAAGGGGGTGGCCTGGGCTGCTGAGGTGTCCCCAGGGCATGGCAGACACAGCTGCCATCGGGCACACAGAGCTCCCAGGGAGGCCAAGTCGGGGGGGAAGTGAAGGGCTGTCTCCCCCACCCCCTGCCCCCTGTCTTCACATGTCCTCCCAGGGCACAGGTAAGGAGCTTGGAGGGCTCTGTTCCCTCTGCACCAGGAGCATGCTCAGCGTGACCGAGGGGGCATGTAGGGACCCTGAGAGAGAGGCTAGCACAGGGGTCCTGGCTGTCCATGGACTCAGGGCCAGGATCACAGGGGCAGCCTGGTCACAGCCCTCACATGGAGGTAGCACTCGATGGCGGGGCCCCCACTGTCCCCTTGTCTGAATTCCCAGGATGGGAGGACACGGACAGAGGTGGGGGCCCTGCCCAAATTAGGAGACAGACTCTGATTACAGGGAAGGTGCAGAGGGGCTGGCCAGGAAGGGGAGGCCTGGAGCGCAGGCCGGGAAGACCCTGTGCCATGTCACTGGGTCAGAGGACAGGAGTACACAGGCCATTGGATGTGGCCTCAGGTGACCGAGTGGCCAGGAAGGCTCCGTGGCCGGCTTGCCAGGTCAGCTCTGTCCTGGAGGTTGAGTCCTGGCTGGATTAGGAGGGTGAGGCATGTGCCTGTCATGTAGGCACAGACATTATCCTGTCATGCAGGGGGAACTTACATGGTGGAGCCCAGGCCAGAGGCCCCTGAGTGCCCAGGCAGTGGGGGGCACAACTGCTGGCTCCCCCCCATGGAAGGAGACTGCAGGTCACGGGTGCAAACCCACAGCTCGTGAATATTTAACAAGCCCTAACAAAAGTGCATGCATAATTAACCAGGCAGCACCAGGAGCGGGATAATTTGTCTTCTTAAAGGGGGCTCGCTAATTTGTCGGTTGTTTTGAAGTCTGCAGTCTAGCTGCAGGAGCCGCTCTGATTTCTAAATTAATTTGTGTGATTTAGAAAGTGGGAGCTCCACACCCGCCTCTGGGTTCTGCGGGGGTGGGGCTGCTGGCTCAGGGGCCTCTGCTGGGGCTGCTTCCCAGGTTTGTTCTGTTTGTTGATCAATCAATCGATTGATTTCTGCACTCACAGAGTCCCCAGCTGCTCCATCGGTGCCGTCGCGTGGGTTCCAGTGGTCCCCTTACCCTCCAGTTGGCACCGAAGTCTCAGTTGAATCACATCCTTGGAGGTGGGGCAAGCCCCTCTTGGGCTGGTGGTGGGTGAGCCTGTCTGGGGGCCTGAGGTGCCCACCATAGCTGGTCCTGTCCTCAGCTTTGAGGTTGGCTGACCAACTTTGGCTCCAGATGGCGAGCATGACTTTGGGGGTCCCTTGAGGTCACCGTGGGGGAGCCCATGTGTCCCTCACCAGCCACAGTGGGTCCCGGACCACTATGGCTCCTGGCTGACCGGGGCCGCATCCTGGGGGGTATGACTGCCCAGCTGACACTGAGCCCGAGTCCTGGGCAGTCATTCCACTGTGGCCAGGGCATCTGGGGGCACGGCCACCACTGTGCCCTGCGGGCCTGGAGGGCCGCCCTTGGTCAGGGCAGTGCTGTGTGAAGGGCCAGGCGATGGGGAAGATGGCCGTCTGCGCAGAAGCCTTGTCCGCAGTGTGTCTCTTCCAGGAAGCTCTAAGCCCCGCCCCTTCCTAAGGAGCCATCCAGGGCTGTCACCTGCTAGCTGGCGATCTCCTGGGGGCGGAGCTTCCCAGGCACAGGGCCCCTGGGTTCCGGCCTCCCTCACACTTCGAGGGGCTCTGTGCCTCAGGTCATGGCCCTAGAGTGGGATTCACAGAGAAGGATTTGGGGATCACTGTGTTTTGATGACTTATTTACTTTTGTGGGGGGGCCTCTCCCGTGGACTGCCCACCCCCTAAGACGCCTTCTCATCAGCCTGGGGCTGGGACCTCTGGGCAGTTAAGGGGTCTTAGGCTAAGGTGACCAGATTTTAACATTGGTAAAGCGGGACACCATTGAGTGGGGGGAGGGGGTTCTTGGTTAAAAACTTGGTCTATCTCCCGCTGTTCCCTAGCTTGTCGTGCATTCTTTCCAAAAATCGGGACTTTTTTAAAACGCCGTGGGACGCGGGACGCGGGACAAATTGTTAAAAATCGGACTGTCCCGCCAAAAGCGGGATGTCTCGTCGCCTTATCCTAGGCTCCCGTGCCCGGCAGCTCTGGGGTGTCCTGGGACTAGGGTGAGGGGGTCCCTAGGGGAGGAGCAGGGGGCTGGCACATGCAGACCCCAGGCACCCGGGCCCCTCAGGGTCTGGAGGCTGGGAGGTTCCCTCTGTCACCTGGGCGCTTCCAACCCTCCCAGCACAGGGGCACCTGCCCTCGTCTTCAGGACTCGAGGCTCCTGCCCCCAGGTGGGGGAGGGGACAGGCTCTGCTGGTCCCAGAGAGACTCCTGGCTGGATTTCATGACAACCATGATGGAGGGTCTCTGCTGCCATGACTTGGGAAGGTTCTGAGGGTGGGGGGTGGGGCAGGGTCAAGTCAGAGAGTCCTCTCCAGGCAGAGCGGCCAGCTGGGGTTGGGCACCGTGACCCTTGGGGGTGCAGGGGAGCTAAGGACATGGATTTACAGCTCAGTGAGGAGGTCTGGGGGGGTGTCCGCTGTAGCCTGGGGGCTTCTGCAGGTCCGTCCATCTGCTCTCTCATCTTTTCCTGCTCTCCAGGTCCTGTCTATCCACCATCCCCTCCCCAGGCCCCCAGCCTTGGCCTTGACTTGATTAAACTTTCTCAGTGCTCTGCTCAGGCTAGGAGCCCCGTAAGGAAACTTCTGGCTCCTTCCCCTGGCCTGCAGGTACAGGGCTGTCCCCACGCCCACCTCAGGCCCCATGATAACAGGCAGGCTGCAGGCTGGACAAGGCGGACAGTGGCTCAGGGGCTCTGGGGCTGTGTCTCACTGACCCCTCCCAGGCCAGCTCCCCGTCAGTGATGCCCGGTATGGGGGGGGCGGAGGCTCCCAGCTGCCACAGCTTCTGCTTGAATGCTATATGTACCCTGTCGGCTCAGTCCCCACCTTTCCTGGGTTTTTCACCTAGCCTGGTGGGTCCTGGGCTTCTGCAAGTGAATTCCAGGAGGAGGCAGCCTCCAGGAGCCGGGGGGCGTCCCTGGCTGAGCGGGGGCCAGATGGGCCTGGCCGAGGCTGGCCCTGGGCCATGCTACCAGCCGGGTGGCCCTAATGTAAGTCACAGTTGTTATTTCAGCAAGGATGGTGGGTAGTGGGTAAACGTTTGCTTCCCAGGGAAAGGGCACAGGTAGTTATGGGTCACAGCTTCTGGGACATTCCTCCCAGGGCTCCAGAGAGCATCCGCGTTTCCTAAGAGCTCATGCAGTCCTCACTGTGCAAATGGGAAAACTGAGGCTCAGAGCCACCTGCCTCAGCTGCAGTATCCATCCTGGCTTCCTCCCATGCAGGGCCTCATGTCACTGATTTTCAGCTGACAACCCCCACCTGGCGACTCCCTCGGAGCCCCGGCCAACCCAGGGGTCTGCCCCGACTGTGGGGGCCCCTCCAAGGCCACCATGCCTCCAGCCACATCTTTGTTCCACCCAGAGAGGGCCCTCAGCGGCTCTCTCCACGGTTGGGTGAGTCCTCAAATTCTCTTTCCATTAAAAATAAATGCCCCATTTTATCCGCCTGAAATGGCTCTGCTCTGATTGTCTTTTCCGAGCCACTGTGTGTGGAGAACTATAAAATCATAATACAACGGTTAATCCCCTGTATCTGCTTGTACCTAATTTTTATTAAAAATACCCTGTGCTCCAGCTGCCTTATAAATTACGGCGAGGGTGGGGGCCTCTGGATGGGTGAGCTGGGAGGGAGGGCGGACGTGCTGAGACGCAGACAGGTCGGCTGGGGAGCAGTCCCGCTGGTGTCCCTGCCTATCTCTAAGTAAATACGGGCTCTGCAAGTATGGCCGCAGCACCATTCCATCTAGAACGAGAAGCTTCCTGGCATCGGTGCTCACGTGGTCACCACATACCTGCTGTCCCGTCTCCTCCTCTGGCTGTCCCTAGAGAGATGCTCACATCCCCACTGGCCAGTATTGGCTCCTACTCTGTAGGGCCACCTCCTTCGTCCTGAGCCACAGTGAAGACGCTGTGACCCCTTATGCTCTGTGTCAGCGCCGGCTCTCGGGGCTGGACCTCCTTTCACACCCCACGACACCCCCCAGGTCCAGGTGGTGAAAGTAACTTTCACACACAGGGGTTGCCACAGGTCCACCTTGCCACCTGCCTGCTCTGTGACTCAGGCCAGCAGCTCAACCAAGGCCCCTACCAATGGAGCTCAAGTCAGCTTCACCGCCCAACTTCGGAGGTCGGGGCCCAGGTTTCGTCCCAAGTGAGTGAGGAAGTGACTGGGACAGGCGGGCAGCACGAGGAGCATGTCGCGCTCGCCTTCCTGAACGAGCCGAGGCGGCCTGGCCTCTTCACCGAGACACCCAGCCTGCTCCTCAGGTGCCGTCCTGCTGGTGGGCCCTCACGCTGCCTCCCATAGCAGCTGCCGCCCACGGTGCCCACTGGGTCCACCAGCAGGGGAGCAGAAGCGCTTGGGCTCCCTCCAGCCTGCAGCTTCTTGGACTCTTGGCAGGCATGCCCCCGTGCAGCCCCCAGGCCCCATGCCCTATGCCACTGGCTGTAAAAACCAATTTCCTGAGGACACAGAGCCTTTAAATGACACTCACGTTTGTGAACAGCGTTGTTACACAGCCGACTCCCCACCGTGGCTCCAGCAGCTGGCCCCTCAAAGACTCCGTGGGCTTGTGGTTGGCATGGGGCCCACGAACTGGACAGAATGTGAGGGGTCCACAAAGCGGGCAGGGGGCCTGGGGCTGCCAGCAATGGATCTCCCCAAGGGGCTGCAGGGTGCCTGGGGGACAGCCAGCTGGGCAGGGAGGGCAGGCAGGCGGGGGCTGTGGGACAGGCACTCATTCTCACCATTGAGGCACCGACCCTGACCCTGACCAGGGGAAACCAGCTGCAGCTGCACTGAAGACCCTACTCTCCTGACTGCTGCCCCCCACACTCCACTGTGACCCCAGGAGCCAGCCTCCACCCAGGACCCGGGGACACACTGAGTGTCCCAGGGGCCGTGACATCTGTGACTAGGCATTGGTTCCCGGTAGGGTTGGGCCATACGTCCTGGTAGATGGCACGGGAGAAACCCCGGGACACGTGGGCTTGAAGTGCAACAAGTGAGAGCAAAGGGGTAAGTCTGGGGACCCAAGAAGGCACATGAGGAGGGCTGTGGAGGACCAGGTGGGACAGACACCGTGTTCTTCAGAGCCGTCCCAAGGGGCCAGCCAGGCCTGGGCCCCCGGTCACCTCTTGTTCACTTCCCCACCTGACTGGTCAATCTCTCAACAGTGTCCGGGACTCCAATTAAGATGTAGTATAACAGTGACCACAAAAGGGAGTGCAGTTCCATACAGTTGATGAAAATGACACTTGGGGACTGTCCAAACACTAGGACAAGCCTCTGACAGGTCGCCTCTGACAGGTCGTCGTCTGACTGGGCCATTTCAGGTGAAAATGAAATCCAGAGGATTGAAGAGGGTGTGGAAGGCAGGACACGTCTGCAGAGAGGTCAGGGGGCCAACAGAAGACCTTTGTGGCAGGTGAGGGCCATTGTGCAGTGGGTGTGCCCTGCCTCCAGGCCATCTTGCTGGGAAAATTAAAAACAAGAACAAGTGCTTAGTTTAGTTCTCTGTTCATCCAGGGACTCAATGCAGAGCTGCAACTAAAACCAAAATCTCTATCAAAAGCAACGGAAAACCTTTGGGTTTCACTGCTTGAGGTTAAGACCCATATAAACCTTTCCCCGCTGTTTTCTCAGACAAGTTGATCTCTGCTTGTATTAGCCAGAGAGGCTGGGCTGGGCCGGGTAACAAACTGTCCCCCGTCTTGTGACTTTGAGTGCTGACCCCTCATCCCACACAGCCTGTGGAGGCCACTGCCCCCCCCCCCCCAAGGGCTGAGGGCGACTTCCACCATGGCACGTGCTCCATTTTTGAGGGGACTAGAGGCTGACAGTAGCATGTGCCTCCCAGAAGTGCTGCATCACTTCTGCTCACATTTCACTGTGAGAAACAGTTGGATGGCCATGCCTGACTTCAGGGGGCAGAAGGACAGATGTGGGATCAGGTTTTGGGGTGCTGCACAGTTACCAATGAGTCCACTTAGCGTTTCTCTGTGTAGGCATATTTGGTTTTGTTGTAACAATTATTCTTGGGTGCACTGGTTGGGAATGTATTCAACTTTGTGTTACATAAAACCCAACTTACGATGGTTTCACCAACCATATTTTATGTTTGCTATGTAACAAGAAATCTTAGTGAAGTAGGCAGCCCCCAAAGTAGGCAGACTCCAAACTCATTTGGGGTCTCCATGGTGCACGTGGGGACTAGGGCTTTTTCTGCCTTCCCTTTGAACCATCCCTAAGGTTGCTTTTGTCTGTCTCTATATAGCTTCATGGTCACAAAGTGGCTGCTTCACCTCCCACATCACATCTGTGTTCCCAGACAGGAAGGAGGGGGCAGGGAAGAAGACAGAAGAGGGGGCAAGAGGGAAGAAAACCTGAGGGCTGAGTCTTGTGCCTTCTGTGCTTTTTGGGAAGCCTAGCCCAGTGCCTCTCCTTCCATTGCATCGACCCAAACTGTGCTGCATGGTGTTGGCAGCTACAGGGGAACCGAGACGTGCCTGTGGGAAGGTCATCATGTCTGTGCTTTGGGTCAGAAGGACATGCTGCATTATCTCCTTTATTGTTAAGGTGAGGAAACTCCTCTTTTTAAAATTCACTCCTTTGAACATAAGAGCCCCCAGCCCACGACAGACAGTCGATGCCCTCCCCCGCCCGCAGCCTGTCTGTAATTAACACCGAGTCTGAGCGTGCTGGGGAGGCAGGCTGATTAGTTTTTTTATTAGAATAATGGCACCTTCCAGGCAATCAGGGGGAATTGCGTAGAACTCAGCGGTTTCCACTGCTTATTTATGGTAACATCGAGCTGTGGACAGTCTCATTACCGTCTGTAAATACCGAGGGTCGCGTCCTTGGTGGTGAAATACTGCCTCCCTGGATGGGGAGGCGTGGCCAACCCACTCTTCGGGGCCATAAAACCCTCTGGAAGTAATTACCGTGTGCTTCACATGGGTTCTTGATGGTCTTGGTGCTAATGGGGGCTCTGGGGGGCCCATGGGCCTGGGTGACAGTGGGGTGGGGGTGTGGCGCTGACCAGATATGACAGCAGCTCCCAGGTTGGTGACGGCTCCCTTGGAGCTCCTGGTGGAGAACAACAGTCCGACTTGAGCAACCATCTGTCCTGACCTGGTCAAGACTCTGGTGCTGGGACCCCATGTGCCCCACGACTCTGAGGAGTTGGGAAGAGGGATGCCTGGGCCCCTTTGGCATCTACACTGGGGCTTATGGTGGACATGGGATAAGGCAGCTGCTGCTTCCTCTTCTGTCAGGGATGTTGTGTCAGAAGTGACTGCGCGGGGCTCTCCAGAGATGCAGAACCAACAGGCCAGGTCTTTTTAGAAGGAGGTTTATGACAAGGAGCGGGCTCATGTGACCGTGGAGGCCCTGAGGTCCCACGAGCTGCCGTCTGCGGCTGGAGGCCCCAGGGAGCCTGCGGTGAGATCCCCAGAGGTTCTGAAGGCGCAAGCTAGCAGTGTGTCCTGGGGGCCATTGCTTGGCATGTACCTGAGACCATCCAGGCCCATCGGTAAATGGGGCCACCTGCTGGTCCCCTGACAGCTGGCCCAGGAGTCATGGACAAAGCCACAGGTGCAGGGGAAGCCAGGATGACTCGGCGAGTTACTTTGCTTCACAGCCCTGGGGACTGAGGATCGAATCCTGGACTTGGCCTATGCGGACCCATATGCTGAACTGGGATTTGCTTCCCATGCGTGTGGCTCCCAATTTGGTTCTTGCCCCCTGGTTCAGCTCCTGGCTTGAGAGGGTGTGCCTCCCATGCAGGAAGTCCCCAGCCCAGTTCCTGCCCTGCATGGCGCCCGCCCACCTGTGAAAGGAAACCATGTAAAAAACTGATGATGTGCACTAAGAGAGACTACTCTGGGCCCTCCTCCTTCCGTCTCTCTCTCTCTTTTTCTCCTGTCAAAACAATAAATCTTTAAAGCCACAGGTACAGTGTCGATGCCTGAGGGGACACACTGCACCCCAGTAGTGATGGTGTCCGTGCAGGGCCAGCCATCCTCAGGTGACTTCCAGCTGCTCCCTCAGGACACAGGAGGGACTGGGAGGGCTGAAACAGACCCACCTGAGGACACACAGGTCAGAGTTGCATCGCCCGGGTCCCCTGAACCCCCCGTGTCTTCTGACTTGGCACCAGCCAGCATCTGAGGTTTAGGCCACTTTCAGCCAGGACTCCAGGGATGTAAGCGCGTGTCTTCTATTCCTTGGATGCCCCAGTTCTGACAGCTGCCACCTGGCCACCAGGATCATTGGAGAGGCCTGGGCTGGGACTGGGACCATGGCCCAGACTAAGCCTCTGTCCTGGGCTCCCAAGCACTCAAGGGTGGTCATTTGGGCACATGCTGCCCCACAGGGCAGGGCCAGAAGTGCTGTCTCTCCGCTGTGGGGCATCTCCCAGAAGCAGCTGGATGGGCAGCTAAGGGAGCACCGTGTTCCTCTGGGGGCTGACTTGGCGGCAGGGGGTTGGGGTGGAGGGACAAGGTGGGGAGGGCTTGCTCATGGTCACCAGTGCTCCCATGAGCTGTCCTGCTTGAGGGACCATGTCAGCCCTGACGCTCCTATGTCACAGCCCATGGCTGCTCCTGAAGGGTCACCAGGCACTTCAGGCCAGTGGCTGGTAGGCTGAGGGGCTCTGAGTGGGGACACTTGTGTGGGCGGGCTGTGGGCCTTGCAGTGGGCAGCGGTGGGTTCTGCAGTGAGGTCTGTGGTGACAGCATGTGAGAGCATGTGACAGTGATGGCATGTGAGGCCGTGACAGCATGTGATGGCATGTGACAACATGTGACAACATGTGACGGCATGCGATGGCGTGCTTACAGTGGACCAGGGGCCTCAGACCAGAGAACACAGGTGGCACTGGGCCTGCAGACACAGTGAGGCTGGGGCCTGGGCCCCCTCCCTGGATGCTGATGGAGACACATCCTGGGCTTTGTTTTAGCGGCTTCAGTCTCACCCACATTCTGCTCTCGGGAACTTCTGGTGTCAGTGCTCCCTGAGCCTGCGTCCCTGCCTCACTCTGTGATTCTGTCACAACCCAGAACTTGCCACCGGAGGGGAAATGACAACCTGCTCCTGCTGCCACTGAAGTCACATCCGCAACTGTCCCCCTTCCCAGATGCCGATGACAGCCCCGAGGAGGGTCCCGTTCTAGCTGGGAACGTGGGCCTGAGGGCTTGCTCTGGCGTGAGGTATGAGCCAGCCCGCTGCGTGGCAGCTTGGGGCTGAGGCAGAATAAATTAGCATGCTAACGAAGGGGACGGCACGGGAGCCATCTGGAACAAGGCACGTTGTATTCGGAGCACTAAGTTGGTTCCAAAGCCCTACTTAACGCTTCAAATTCACCTCCCTTCCCTCCCAGCCACAGGAGGGGGCTCAGTGCCATGCCAGCAGAGAGGGGTGGTTAACACCATGCCAGTGGGGGGTGGTTAACGCCATGCCAGTGGGGGGGTGGTTAACGCCATGCCAGTGGGGGTGGGCTCAGCGCCATGCCAGTGTGTGGGGGGGGACACATTCCTGTGTCCCAGGAAGGGCATAGATGCAGGGGGGGCTCTGAGAGCTCACAGCCTCACTGTCAAGGGACAGGTGCTCAGAGGTGTGTGGGCTCTGGGGGACCTGCCTCCCCCTTAGAGGAGGGTGGTGGCCACACAGGCTGCAGGCAGGGACCTCAGCCCCCTGGCCCAGGCACCACAGACACACACATTCTCACATCCATATATGTTTTCTCTGACACACATGCACACCCCGCCTCTGACTCAGGCCAGCATCTTGTTGTTGTTGTTTTTTTTTTGTTTTTTTTTTATATTTTATAGAGTATAGAGTATATTGATAGAGTAATTGTTTTATCTTCAGTGCATATTTATTTCTATTTTACTTTTGACAGAGAGAGAGAGAGACAGAGACAGAGACAATTAGAGAACTGAACTGTGGGAACTCCCCAGCTCAGCATGTGGGTCCCGCCTGGGCCGGAGCCGGGATTCGATCCTCGGTCCTCGTGGCCTCAAAGTGAGCGTTCAACCCGCTGAGCCGTCCCGGCTTTTCCCAGGCCAGCATCTTGTACTTGGACCTGTAACGACTGAGAGTGACAGCCGCTGCTGTAGGATGCGGAGACACTGCAGAAATAGCAGGAGTCTGCTGTCTTCAATGTCCGGCTCTTACCTGCTGTCAGCATGCAAGACAAACTGTTTTGGGTCCTGGCTCCACCCTCCCTTTGTGATCTCGGCCAGTCCCCCAGCCTTGGTCTCCCCATTCGATTAGTTGTGATAACAGTGCGCGTGTACTCTGGAGCTCTGATACCAGGACACAGGAGCGCTTACGGTGGCCAGGACCAGAGGGTGGTCCGGAGTCAGGGACATCTTTGGGGGCGTGGGCGCAAAGGTCGCTGTGTTACCAGCTGCATGGGCATCTGTCTTGAGTGGCCCCCATTTGGGAAGGAGGCCTGAGGAGCTGCTGGGGTCGGGCTGGAGAGCCCTGGACAGAGGGACCCGGGGGTTGGGCCAGGGGCAGGCGAGCTTGCTGGACATGCCTGGGGGAGGAGGTAGGTGCTGGGGACTGTGCAGGGAGCTGGGCCTCCTGAGCTGCAAACTCCTGCCCCCTCCAGGCTTCAGTGGCCTCACTGACGGTCTTGCTGGGAGTCCTGGCTCCGCCCCTGGGCTTACGTGGACAGGGAGGACAGTGGTGGGCACCATGGGACTGCGGCAGCACCCCAGGTTGCAGTCAGGAGTATGAGGGCATCGCCCCCAGGGACTGGCGGACCCCTGAGAGGCACCCCCAGCTCAGGGCCCTGTGAGGACGGTGGGCTAGGCCCGTGGCTGGCTTCATTCTCATCAGCATTCCTGTGACAGTGTCCCCGCACTGTGACTGTTTCAGCACGAGACTTCCTCTGGAGAGAAGACCCTGCTGGTGTGAGCCAAACTCTCAGGCGAGGCCATCGGTCATGTCCCCACAGTTGCACAGCCACAGCCCCCGACAGTTAGCCTGGGCCTTGGGGCTGACATTTCCGAGACCTCGCACTTACATTCTCGCTGTTAACTTGCTCTGCGCTTCTTGGGGTCTTGCTTTCTGTATCGGGTGGCGAGTTATTAAATTTGCTGCTTAATCATTGCTGTGTCTTCCTGGGACCTTGAATTGTCCCGGACCAAAGGACACTTTGATCCTTTGCCTTTAACTTGACCTAATGTGACTGTTGCCAACCGTCCCTTCCTTGTCTCTGAGTGCCCAGCACAGCTCGGCTTTCCCTTCTCCCCAGCCTGCCAGTGTTTCTGCTCAGGGGCGCCTTCCATGAGGAAGGCTTGGGGCACTGCTGGCCACATGGTTGATACATCTGTTATTTACCCTCCACGTTCCTGTTCTTTCCCCGTCACTGGCTTTGTGAGCTGTTTACGATTTCATTTTTCTCTGGTGTTTTGGAAAGCTTTGTTCTTGTTTTTATTCTCTGGGTGGTAAACTCTAAATGTAAAATGTATTCTCTAAACAGCTTCATGGAGATTTAATTGGCATACGATAATGGTACATATTTCAAGTAGGCCATCTAAATTTTGACACGTGTCCATTTGCGAGGCCATCACTGAAATCAATAAAATGAACAAAATCCTCACGCAAGTATCTTCTGTCCCTTTGTGATTACTTACTCTTTCCTGCCTGTCCCCTCCTCCCCCATCCCCAGCAAACCACCAATCTGCTCTCTGTCACCACAGATTTGTTTGCATGTTCTAGAATCTGATGCAAATGGAGCTGTGAAGTGTGTGTCCTTCCTCCTTCATTCAGAATGGTTCCGCACTGCTGCAGCCTCTATCAGCAGCACATCCTCTTGCATTGCTCCGTCGTGTGGGTAAAGGAATGACTTACCTCTTCACCTGTTGGTGGACATGTCAGTTGTTCCCCGGTTTGGACGATTGCAAACAAAGCTGGTGCCAACATATGTGCCGACATTTGTGTGGGCATAAGGTTTCTCTTCTCTTGGGCAAACAGGAGTGAAATTGAACTATTATAGTTAAGGAAACTGTCAAACTGTCACCCAAAGTGCTCGTCCTACCTCCCACCCACTCCCACAGCGTGTGAGCCCCAGCCCTACCAGCAGCCAGCTTGGCCTTTCTCACAGGTCCACAGAGTATGTATCTTGTTGGGTTTTAATCTGCATTTTCACAACAAAAACAATGTTGAGAATCTTTCTTTTCATGTGTTTAGTCGCCACTAGAATATTCATCTTTGTTAAGTGTCTGCTCAAACTTCTTGTCTTTCCCTACTATTTTTTTAAATTGGATTGGGACAAATAAAAACAAATAGCAAGATGGCAGGCTAAAACCAAATTATATCAACATTCACACTAAATGAAACTGGTCTGTACCCCCAAATTAAATGACAAAGATTTTCAGATCAGATAAAAAGCAAGACCTAAGTAAATGCTGCCTGTTTAAAATGAACATTAAATATAAGGAACACTCATATGTTTAAAGAGATGGAAAAAAGATGTACCATGCTAACTAACACTGATTAAAATAAAGTTAGTGGGGCTATGGGAACAACAAAGTAGATTTCAGAACAAAGAACACTACCAGGTAGAAAGAAGGTCATTTCATAATGACAAAGATGTCAGCTCATCAAGAAGATGTAACAATCCTAAATGTTTATGAACCTAATAATGAAGCTTAAAAATAGACAAAACAAATATTGATAGAACTGAGAGGCGAAATAGACAAATTCACAATTATACTCCATTCTTAATAATTCACAGTGGGAGAGAGATCCAAGATGGCGGCATGAGAGGAGAACGCCGATAACTGCCTGGGAAGGGCCCCGTGAACAGAGGGGAATCCACAGGGGAAACCCTGAGAAGAAACCTCAACTAAGACAACCACACAACGCGGAACAACACACAAAGGTTAGAGAAAAAAGGGGAGAGCGGGAGAGGAAAAGGGAAGCAGCGGTTCGGGGACAGAGACTCGGAGCGCGGCCCGGGGCTGGCAAAAACAAAGGGGGATTGGGGGACTACGGTCACAGTAGAGCTGGATCGAGGGCGGGCTGGAAGCCGAGACCTAGGGAGCGTGGAATCCCCACAAGACTGTGGACAATTTAACATCCGAACTCAAGGGACAGCACGCAGTGCCCTAATCAGATCACAGAGCCTAAAGGGGAACAGGGACTGTGGAGCAGGGCGGCGATACTTCCCGGCGGGCGGGATGAGAGCGGGGCACCAGCCCACAACAGCTCAGCACCCCTGATTTATGGAGGAGATGGACTGTGAGGGAGCGCCTTCTGAGGACAGGGCTCTTGGAGTGAGGGCTGGGGCTTGAGTGGGCATAGCTGCATTGGACGTGCTTGGAGTGAATCCGGCGGTCTCAACAGAGCCGGGAGCGTAGAGCGGCTGCCGCCCGAGCTGCGGCCTGTGCGCGCAGGGCTTTTGGCGCCCCGCCCACTGGGCCGCAGCGACACCGCTGCTTGCTTGCCAGCGCGCAATTGGGCTTTTGGTGCTCCGCTCACCAGGCCGCTGCGGCGACTCTGCCTGCGCGGAAGTGACTCTGCCTGCGCGGAAGTGCGCGGCTGGGCTCTCGGCGCCCAGCCCACTGGGCCACCGCGCATCACTGCATGCGTGCACCGGGCTTTCGGTGCCCCGCCCACCGGGCCTCCCCGCAGCGCCGCTGCCTGCTCGCCAGTGTGCTACAGGGCTTTTGGCACCCTGCTCGCCAGGCCGCCGCAGCACCGCTGCCTGCTCGCGGGACCGGCTTTCGGCGCCCTGCTCACCGGGCCACGGCAGCACTGCTGCCTGCTCACGAGCGCGCAGCTGGGCTTTTGGCGTCCCGCCCACCGGGCCTCTGGGGCGTTGCGAACCGTGCACGCACTGGGCTGCCTGCCGGGTCTCCGCGGTGTCATTGCCTGTGCACGGGACTGTGCGGCCGACCGGGGCCACTGCCAAGCCCCAGCCCATCCAAGTGCTGCCCTGCGGGCGTGCCTTACAGATACAATTGAAGGAGGGGCAGCCAGGAGAAGGAAAGACCAGAACTCCTGCGCCCCACCCCCACTGAACCACCAGCCCCCCTGCTGAAAGAGGAATCTGCTATTGTGTCTCAGGCCCGCCCTAGCTTCTACTCACATGCCCCCACCCCTGGCCACACCTTTACTACCCTGCTATCTAACAGCTAAGACAGCAACCTGAAGTGCCCCAGGACACAGAAGCTGTCTGCTTCCCCCAACCCTAACCCTAAC
>PVKE010009772.1:0-43964 GCA_004027555.1 Craseonycteris thonglongyai | reverse complement strand
AGTGCATAGTTATTTCTATTTTACTTTTTGACAGATAGAGAGAGAGACAGAGACAGAGACAGTTAGAGAACCAAACTGTGGGAACTCCCCAGTTCAGCACGTGGGTCCTGCCTGGGCCGGAGCCGGGATTCGATCCTCGGTCCTCATGGCCTCAAAGCGAGCGCTCAACCCGCTGAGCCGTCCCGGCTTTCCCCCCTTTGTTCTTAAAGTAAAGCCTAATTTCCCTAGCATGGCCAGGAGGCCCTTCATGCTGGGTTGCCACTTCTATCTACATTTCCTATCTCCTAGTCTATGCTATGGCTATACTGAACTACCTGGAACTCTCCCAGAGGGCCCCCATTTCTGTTATATCTAGCTCCCTGAATTTTGTCCTTTGGGGAGTATACCACTTGGAACTGAAATTCCCTGTGTACTTGTCAGAATCATCCATTAGACTGTGGGTTCCTTAACACAGGAACTAAATATGCTCACGCCTAACACAGTGTCTGAAGCAGAACAGACACTTGAATATTTGATAATGATTGAATGATTCTATATCCTACAGTACAAGTGGACTTAATAAATACTTAAGAGAGAAGGCTTAATTTCCTGCTGCTGCTGCTAATGAGAATAAAGATTATCTGACTCATTGTTATATTCTCTGTGCCTAGAAGATTATCTAGCACAGGGGTGTCCAGTCTTGTGGCTTCCCTGGGCCATATCGAAAGAATTGTCTTAGGCCACACATAAAACACACTAACACTAAAGATAGCTGATGAGCTAAAAAAAACCAAAAATTGCAAAAAATCTCATAGAGGAAGCTGGGATGGCTCAACGAGTTAAGTGCTCACTTTGCAGCCCAGAGGACCAAGGATCGAATCTTGGCCCTGGCCCATGCTGACCCATATGCTGAACTGGGGTATACTTCCTATGCAGGAGGTCACCAGTTCGGTTCTTGCCCTCCCCTCCCAGGTTCAGCCCCTGGCTCGAGGGGATGTGCCTCCCATGCGGGAGGTCCCCAGCCCAGTTCCCTCCCTGCTTGGTCCCTGCCCACCTGTGTGGAATGAAACCATATTGAAACTGATGACGTATAACAATGGAGATTGCTCTGGGCCCTCCCCCTTCTCTCTGTCCCTGTCTCTCTCTGTTATAAAACAACAACAACAAAACAAACAAACAAAAAACAATAAAAAGATCTCATATTGGTTTAAGAAAATTTATGAATTTGTGTTAGGTCACATTCAAAGCCATCCCGGGCCGCGCGCAGGTTGAATAAGCTTGCTTTAGCACATTCTGGATCTTCGATAAATGTTTCTTGTTTATATAATGCTTCCTGAGAGTCCCAACCCCTGTCTAAGTTACACTTGTCTTGAGCAAATTTTTGAGCAGCGTCCTGCGATAATCACCCAACGAATACTTTCAACCAAAGACCTGCACAGTGCTCCTCAGGGCTTTGGAGAGGGTATGGAAAGCAGAAACACAGAGAACACATAAGAAACTGCTCATCACAAATGCTGGAGACAGTTAAATTGAAACATATTTCATTTTGATTTGTACGTAAACTAGATTCTTTCCTCTTCACATTCAATCAATTAACATGGCCAGCTGATTCTACCCCACAGTCTTTCTTGTTTTGTTACCTTGTAACTTAAAAAAAAAATTTTTAGGCCATCACCTCTCTGGCCTGGACAAATGCTTAGCCTGCTAACTCATCTCCCTGCTTCAAGTGTCAGGGTCTTTTCTTCACTCAAATGTGAACCTAATTATATTACTCCTCTGATCAAAATCCTCAGCAGTTTCTCATCCCTTGTATGAAATCTGCTATTTTCTGCATGATGTACAAGATCCTTCAAGGCCTGACTCCTGCTCATGTGTTCAACCTCACCTCCTGTCACTCTCCTAGCCTCCACCCACTCAAAAGAACTTGCTTTTCCCCAACAGGTCATTTCTCTCTTGACCCCAAGTCTTGCCTGTGCCTTCCCTCTACCTGGTTTTCTATTTTATGTCCATCTGGAGCTTACCTACTTGCCTTTCAATCTGGAAGCCTTCTCTAGCACTTACTTCTTTCCCAACTTTGAAGCATCTTTTGTCATCCCATTGTATTATAATTATTTGTTTGTACATCATTCTCTTCACTAGCCTTTAATCTCTTTCAAGACTACAAATAATGCCTTAACTCCACTCAATGTAGGAGCTCAATATGGTAATTAACTAATGGAGTTGCAGTTTCTTTATTTTTTCTAGAATATTCATTTACAAAGTAATTTTTGTCTTATTGCATTATAAAAATCTAAGATGGGATTTTAGTCAAATTGACCATTATGTAAAAATCAAGAGATTTCCTAATACAATTAGATTTTAAATGTTGGCTAGTTAGAAGATGTACCAAAAAAAAGGGGGGGACTTAGATATATGGGAATCAAATTTAGACCAGTCTGTATTTGTCTGGATTCATACACATATACAAGGCTGATAAGACACCCAAATAACACTTCAGGGACAAGGGAAGGGCAAGAAGGCAGTGCAGGCCAGGTATTTAAGGCAATATGTTTAGTGTCCAGGGATGAGAAGTTGGGGGCTCAAGAATATGAAGCCTCAAAGGAAAACGAACTGAGATTAAAGGATTTAGATGCTAGGAAAGGCTGTTGAATCCTCTGATGTCAACGGATTAATTTGCAAGAGATGTGCAAATCAACAAACACAACTTTATCCCAGCATCTTTCATCAAGTATCTGGAAACTTTCTGTAGAGGAATTGCAGAGCAATTCAGGATTGAAAGAAATGCATACAGTGAAGTGCTTAAGAAGATGAAATCTGAAGCCCTGGAAAACTAGCCTCTTAGGAATCTCAGTAAATAGATGGAAAACAAGATAAGCATTTTTTACTTGTGAAATGCATGCAGGGTACTCCTTTTTCCTCAGGACGAGAAAGGAGAAGGAGCTTCTTTAGTATAAAACATTCAGGGACAAAAGGGGGACCTGAATGAGAAGGAAAAAAATCTACACAGTTGTTGGACGTGACCCTCATCCCAAAAGAGAGGAAAGGGGCTTGAAGCTGCTTGAGTGAAAGGGGGCCTGGTCTCCCTTGAAGAAGACGGGGACAAATAGGTCCCAAAGGAAAACTCAGAGATAGGAAGCAAGAAGCACAAATGTGGGACCTCAGAACATGTGGTTCTCCTTCTGTGTCATGGGACCACTTTGTTTACAAACTAGAAACTCAGGTACGATGCAGCCACATGATAAAAGAGCAAACTGCAGACATAGCCTATCAATGTATGTCTATATACCCAGATTTGTACATTGAGAGATGCATTTTATTTAGAACTGAAAGGATACCTATCTCCTGTTACCAGGGATACTGGGCAGCGGAAAGGGGTAAAGACAAGAGGAACATCTTTTACCTAGAGAAGGCAGTCATTTACTTATGCAACATTAAAAAGCAAACAAACAACAACAACAACAACAACAACAACAAAACAGAAAAAAAGAGAGAAAGAAAGGGAGAAGGAAAGAAAAAAAGAAGGAAGGAAGGAAGGAAGGAAGGAAGGAAGGAAGGAGAAAAGACTCAAGCAAATTATAAATGAAGACACCAAAACCAAGTTCCAACACCTCCTGTCTGCCTTCCTAACTCCCTCCTCCCACTAATATGCTTGCTCTGGAGAAGGAAGAAAGACTTTTCATTTAATTAAAACATAAAATACTTTCTTTTTTTACTGCCTGGTGGTTAGCAATATTCTGCTGACTTAGCAGTGAATAATCAGCTTTGACCTAAATCATAAAATAATGCAAAGTGGCAGCTGCAGTTGCATAAGCCTGATCCAAATCTGTAGTTTCTTCTCTCTCTCCCCATCTCTTCTCCTCCCCTCCCCTCCCCCTCCAAACTCCTCTCAGGCAAGCCAGTTACACAGCAGGTTCTTTCTGCCTCTCCATTCTCATCTGGCCCCTGCCACCATCATTTCTCATCGAATCTATTCCAAAAAGGCCCCATGGAACCAGACTTGACCTAATCTCCACCCTCCCACAACGAGCCCAAGCCAGGGGCTTTGTCACACTGGCTCTCCCCGCTGGGCTCCTGCCCTGTCCTCCAGCTCCCTCAACTGGGATGCCCTTCATTACATACCAGCAACCTCTCCATAGAGGCTGCCCTTTCCCTCAAAAATTCTCATTTCCACAGGGGATCCAGCCTGTCATCATCTTGCCAAAATGACATAGCAGAAATCAGAGCTTCTTTATTATCAACACATTCAGGTCATCTCTAAGGTCTCTAGTATCTCTCTCAGCAAATGGCTACACTGGGCCATTCTTGGCTCTACTGTCAAAGAACACGGCCTCTTCTACATGCCTGGCTTGCCTGCCTCCTGCTAAGAGGAAGGGTGCTGGAATAAAAGATATCAATCAGCCTTTACTGAAACACAGCATCCCCCAAGCCTTCCTGACAGCCTGGTTCCTATTTTACTGGATACCTTGAGACGATTTGAGGGGCCTGTAGAAGGGGCCAGACTCAAACTACCTGGATGTGCTTGGTGGGGAAATGTGGTTTTGTGTCTACATCCATGTGTACACTCCTGTGGGGAGAAGGGGGGGGCTCCACACGGCCTTCACATCTGGGGGGAACGAGGTAGCTCACAGGGTGAGGTGAGGAGCTCTTTTTTATTCCTCCCAAGGAAATAAGGAGAAATGAGCTTGGGTTTAAGAGGAGTTTCCTGCTCATGAAGGTGGAAAAGTTCTTGAACACATCTCAAGGGCACTGAAAAATTCCTGTCTCTAGAGAGCAAGATTGACTACTGTTAATTTGGTCATAATTTCTTTGCAGTTCTACTTAGAAGGCAGAGGTCAGGCCAGATAAGCTTTATTAAACCTTTCATCTTAGGAATTGGGAGAGGGGAAGATTTTATTTTCTGCTGTTAGAGTTTCTATTATAAAATTTCCTGGCTTCATGCTAGCAGTGTCCGGGTGACTGCGGACCTCTGAAGGGACTGTGTACAACTTGTCTTTCTGAGCTAGGTGACAGGCAGGAGTGCTCCTTGTCTCTTGGGAAGGTCTGTACCTCTTTGGCCTGAGGGAATGTCTATGAGGCTACACTAACCCAGAGGGTTTTTGCCCAAGAGGTCACCTACCCTTGGAAGGTTTGGGGGAATGCAAAGGAAGCTGTGGGGTCTATCTGCCCAGTGAACAGCCTCAGGATTCTTGATTGCTAGTTGGAGGGTAAGGGTGGCCTCCTGTCTGAAACACTTTTGCAGAGTCAGTAGGAAAAATGAAGTCGTGTCTGTGTGCACGAGACACTGAAATAGCAGTGGCCAGCACTCATGTGGTTCCCTTCCAACCCCCATTAGCCTGTCTGATGGCAGATATAGCAACTCTTGCTGCTGCATTCCCATGCCCTCTTCCTCCTTCCCCATTCCCCCAGCTCTAGGTCTAGCTAGCAAGCAAGAACCAAATGACTACGTTTATTGACTACCCTTGGTACTAATTACAGGGCCACAAGGTGCCCAGAGCAACCACGTGCAGGCAGGATTTCAACCTCCATCTCACAGTGGGGTGGGGTAGGTTCCTTTGCTAAGCATTCATAGCAGTTAGAAAGTAGTGTGGAGATGTAGCCTCCAGCAGCCTGGGTTCTGGAGCCACATTCCTGTCTAGATTCATGAGTAGGTCTGGCCAAGCACAAGCAATATGCCCCAAATCAGCATCTTGGCTCCATAGTACCACTTGCCTGGATGGTGGCGGTCTATCCTAGGGCTGAACATCACTACCAAATGCGCCACACTTGCCAAGAAGACTGTCCCTTGGGGCCCAGCTGGCTGTCCTGTGAGGAACTTTAGGATGGGCGAATGACCCATCCTTCCCCATCCTACCAGCTGAAAAAGAAAAGTGTCAAGACCTAGGAAAGAGTGTGGCTGGGGCAGGTCACTACCCCCAGCTAACTGTATGTGTATAGGGAAGTAGAGACAGTTAACTCTAGAAGTGGAGCCTCTGAAAGATCCAGATATTTACTTTAGAAATTAGTTTTTGGTGGAAAGATGTAAAATACCTTAATCCATTGAGATCCCTGATCTCAGAGACTTAGTGTTGAGACTTCTTAAAAATATAGGTTTCAGAACTTCTCTATAAAGCCTCTTTAGCCTATTCCAGCTCACGGAGATCTTTTCCCCTTTTTTGAGTTCTATTCAATTAAAGCCTAACCACAGAATCTGTCTACATGGCTTTTCTCCCCAGTTAGAGAACTTATCAAGGGACCATGGACAGATAGTGCATACATATATTTCTGCCCAACTCACATTTCTTTTTCTTTTTAAAAAATTTTTCCTTATTCTCTCTCTCCTCTTTTTTTCCAACTCATACTTGTAAACTCTCCTTCCAAAGAGTTTTAAGATGTGAGCTGACAGATCGAGGTAGAGGTGGACGAAGCCAGAAAAATCTTCCTACAAGCAGCAGGAGCCTCCAGCGCAGCGTGTGTGCTGGGATGCAAAGGAATCAGGAGACCGGGGCTCCACTCAGGGCCTGCCACCTTGGCTGAGTCACTGCCTGGCTCCACTTCCTTATCGGCACTAGGAAAAATGATAATCCTGCCCTGCTTAGCGCCTGGATTTGTCATTTACTCATATCAGAACGTAGAAGTGAAAGTGTTTTGTATAAGGTAAAGAACGCTGCAATGAAAGTCGTGCCTCTGAGTTACTACGTAAGTTTCTTCCTTTGTCAACACCAAGTACTTATAGGCAGAATTCATTCTTTTAATGTGCACATGTAGGAAATGGAAAGAAAAGTCATGTGGAAAAAAATGAAAGAGGGAAGGAAAGAAAGAGGGAGAGGAAGGAGAAGCAGAGACACGGAGACCCCCAGGAAGGCTCAAAGAGGCCACCCTGCGAGTAAGGCCCAGATGACACTTACACAGGCAGATGGCAGCCAGGAGTCGGAGGCCAGTCTCGGGGGGGAAGCAGGTGGGGAAGAGTGGCTGCAGCACGTAGTTGGAGAAGGTGAGGGCGATGACAGCCTGGTTGGTGGGGTAGATCACCAGCACAGCAATCCACAGCCTCAGAAACCTGAAGGGGGCACAGGACAGGACTTGACACAAGACAGCAATGCAGACCCCTTGCCCCCACCGAAGTCATGGCAGGGATTCAGAAGTCATCAGGGGAAGCCCGGCCAAGTCCCTGGGCAGTGTTGGGAGAGGCAGGGTTTAAGAGATGTGTTTCCTTTTTGTTTTCAAGATGCTGAGGAGCCCATTTTCGCCTCGAAAGAGACACCCAGCCCTCTGCAATGACAATAAAATGGTTTAACAACAAAGAGCGAAGTTTCAACTAGTACTAACACATGTCTTGGCGGTCTTTCACTCTCCCTTCTCCTTTAATCATCTCTTTTCTACCACTCTGGCCCCCAGCATCCAGTGGTAGAAAATAAAATTTGTAATCCCAGAATTTTGACAGCCAGGACATGTTAAGGGTGCGGCCACTTCACTTAAACAACTGCCAGGAGAGACACTGAGTTGACATTGCGGGGGAGGTGTCCTCCGCACCTTGGGCCCCATGGTGAGGGTTGAGTTCTTTAGTAGAAGGGCTGAAGAATCTGAGGAATTCAAGATCAGGGCCCAGCTCTAAAGGGAAGCCATTATCTTTGGTAAATATGAGAAGAGGGTACCTCATCTCTTAGGTGGTCACTCTAATTTGTCAAGAGAAAAGGGCTTTGTTTTGTGATGTGGTCTCCCTGGGAATCTCTGGTCAGAGTTGTCACATAGTTCCATTTGTTCTCACTCATAGAATCTTGCCCACTAAGGTCAACAGAGTAATTACAGCTACAACCTGGTTCCTCTGCTACCCTCAGGAGCATTAAGGAGACACAACGCTACACTAGCAACTATGACATGGAGGCAAAAGGGGCATCCCATTTTCCAGCTCTCCTCAGCACATTGGAAACCCTGGCCTTGGCTTCCTAGACCACTCTGGCCTCTGCAGAACCTCTTACCCAGCCAGTCCTCCGAAGATGTCCTTGACATAGGAGTAGTCACCTCCAGATTTGGGAATGGTAACCCCGAGCTCAGCATAGCATAGGGCTCCCACAGCTGTGATGAGACCTGTCACAATCCAGATGATAAGAGCAAGGCCCACGGAGCCGGCATTCTCCAGCACCCCCTTCGGCGAGACGAAGATTCCAGAGCCAATGATGTTTCCTGCATGAGGCACCGAATGTATGGGGGAGACAGTGGTGTTAGCACAGTTGGAAGGAGTGGCCTCATCTCTGATCTGATTCTTTTTTTTTTTTTTTTTTTTTCAGAGAGAGACAGAGAGAAAGGGGAGGGTACAGAGCAGTCTCAATATTTGCACCGTCATTAGTTTTCTATATAGTTTCACTCCACAGGTGGAAATGGGTCTGCCCAGGATAGGAACCAGGCTGGCGGCTTCCTGCCTGGGCCCCGGCACACCCTAGTTCAGCACATGAATCTGCACGAGCCAGAGCTGGGATTCAATCCTCAGACCCTGGGGATGCAAAGCAAGTACTCAACCCGCTGAGCCATCCTGGCTTCCCCTGATCTGATTCTAAAATGCCTTTGGGTTGCACAAATCATTTTTAGGCAGATGTGTCTAGTAATAATTCTTGTTAGAAGCAAGGGAGGAGGAACATCCAACAGGCAGGCAGAGACCAGGAACGTGTCTCTTTTAATCCTCAGGACAAATCTTCGAACTCCGATATTATTTTTCCCCATGTTACAGAGGAGGAAAACTGAGTCTCAGAGATACCAAGTACATTGCCAAGGATGCACAGTCGTAAGGGCTGGTGCAGGTTTTGGACCTCAGGACCCTCCGACTGGGCTGCACATGGTCCACTCAATGTGACAAAGATCTTAAGACTGGCTGGAAATAGCAGGGCTGGAAAAGTAGGCTGTTCTCAGAGACCAGCTGCCAGTTAGCTTCAAAAGTAAACTAAAGGGACTGATTGTGGTCACACCCCATGACTGGGGGTTTTTGAGACCCATGAGCAAGGATAGCACTCCTGGAGGCTGGCCTCTACCCCAGGCATGACAACCCCAACCTTGGTGAAACACATGAACTAACTATAAAAGCAGTACTAGTCTTTCAGATGTCATTTGTAGGAGTGCAATCTGTGCAAAGCCTTAGCACTACCGTATATTCCTCCAGAGGTTGTTGCCCTCCACTGTTTCATGTGACCCTCCAAACAACCATATGAAATTCAGCAAGAGGAGCAAGGACAGGTTTTTCTCTATTTTACAAACTAAGACACAGAGGAGTTAAGTGGTTTTCTCCAAATTCCACAGCTACTGATGGGTAAAATTAGATCTAGAAGTCAGTCTTCGGATACTTAATACAGAGCACTTTCCACTAATCCACTTCTTCTTCTGTCCGCAAGAGGCTGGGTTTCTCCTGAGAGCTGAGGCTGGCAGCAAGAACTGTGTGTGTGTTGGGCAGGGGAGCAATAGGATTATAAGGGCAGCTCCTGACATGCGCCTCCTCAAGCTTTCCTTTGTGTACTTCTTACAATTCCAGATGGTGATCAGGGTTCACTGAACAAGTGCTTTGAAAACTCTTCCAGCCTCACCCCGCTGAAGGCCTGAGAGAGGAAGCAGAGGCTAGGTGGATCTGGGTAGAAATGCAGAGCTGGATGGAGTATTATGAAGCCAGCTGGATTTGACAGCGTTCTGAGGACATCTCAAATTCCCACCCTATCTCTTTAGTGATTTGGAACTAATGCTGGACTGAATGAGATGCAGAATATAGGATTTTACCCTCAGTTTTCAAAAATGGAGTTTTAGATCTTAGCCATAAATCAACCTCAATCCTGAAATTCACTTTGAAACCAAAATACAGTTTTTATTCCTAGGACATCATCTAGTTATTTCAGTCAAAAAAGAAGAGAAGGGGAAGCCAGGATGGCGCAGCGATTAAGCACTTGCTTTGCAGCCTCAAGTACTGAGGATCGAATCCTGGCCCCAGCCAGTGCGGACCCATGTGCTAAACTGGGGTGTGCTTCCCAGGCAGGAGGCCCCCAGCCCAGTTTCCACCCTGCGCAGCCCCTGCCCACCTGTGTGGAAGGAAACTATGTCAAAAGATGATGATGTGCAACTATGGAGACTGCTCTGCACCCCCCTCCCCATCTCTCTTTCTCTGTCTCTGTCTGTCAAAAACAATAAAATAAATCTTAAGAAAATAAGAAGATAAGCGAATGTTTACATTCTAAAAGCAATCATGTCTTCTGGGATGTAGAATAAGCTGCCCCTTTCAAACTAAAAAATCATAATATGAGCTGAGTAATGGGAGAGGGAAGGGGTCTAGACAGTCCCCATTTGTGCTTTGCATGAAAGTTGGGTTAGTGGAGACTAAAAGGCTCAGGACTTAGGACACAGTCACCCTGTCAAGTGAGCTTTCAGTTGCCAAAACTAAATGTGCTACCGGGAGCTGGGAACTAGTGCTGAAAGATGGTACTAAATTCCTTACCTTGGGCATTTCAGAGCCAGCCAAGAAGACAGCAATGCAACTAGGGTTATAAAACTAGATCCCAGGGTTTGAAAAGCAATCAATACAGGAGAAAAAAAAAAAAAAGTTTGACTTTGGTCTTTAAGGTGCTGAAAGAGTGTTTGGAGAACAGCGAGGCATTTCTCAGAGCCAGTAATGGCTGTCACAAGGTAGAAAATGGGGATGGATGTTATTGAAAAGATCCCATCTTCTCAGGAATGAAGAGTGTTCATGTTCCATTAAGGGTTCTTAGAAAACAAATTTTGCAATGGGGATCAGTAAGCACTGCTATTCTCTGGCTTACATTTTGAAATTTCCAGAGTGTGTGCTCCCTCCCTCATTCCAGATGGAGGGAGCAAAGAAAGGTGGGGTGTGCAAAACCAACAACCCAGTGTGGAGTCTGACCACTTCCTACATGGAAGGAATCATGTCCTTCCATGGAGCTGCCAGAGTGATGGTGAGAGGTCACAATAGGTTGGCATTGAGATAAGAATCTTCATTTTGTAAAATTTGGGTTCTCCCCTCCCCCCCAACAATATTAATTTTGACCAAATTAAAATTACAAAGATAAAGCTAAAAAAAAAATTGAAAAAAAGAATTATGCCAAGGAACAGGAAGGAGAGGGATGCCTCTCTCTGACTCCAGGAAGCTGCTAGCTAGAAAACCAGAATCAGGTAATATTTTCTCCACCTTAGCGGCCTCTGGTGCTTCTACAGGGGGAGAAATGTCATGCATAGCACAGCTCTGTTCTGGAGCTGAAAGAACACTCACCTTACATTTATCCCAAAGTAACGCCTGCTATATACAATCTTTAGTGTGGTTACGTGATTAATATTTATCTCTCCCCACTAGATTTGTAAGCTTCATGAGAATAGAAATTTTATTGCTTCTCCTCACCAGTGAAGCATCACGTGGTAGACATTCTATTAATGTTTACTGAATGAAAGATTTCTGAAATCAATCTAGAACTTATCTCCATAGAGGAATTTAATATACCTGTTTCTCTGGAACCTCCAAATCCTATGAAATATGTCAAGAGTGTATGTAGGCAAATGAGTAAAGCAACCCAGTTATTTCACTGCTGAGGAAAGTAGACTGGCTATTATTACCACCCCCAATTTAGAAGGGAAGGAAGTAGGGCAAATATTGTTCCCATTTTCCAAGTGAGGGAAATGAGGGAGGTATTATTATCCTTATTTTATGGATAAAGAAACTGAGACCCAGAGAGAGGTAGTTATTTGCCTAAATCATAGGGTAAGTTAGTATAATAGCAAATAACTAACTTAGAACCTAAATCTCCTGTCACCATCTCAAGCTTTTCCCTGAAAATACTCAGTTTTACATGCTCTACTTTGTAAGCAATGAGAATGGTTCATAGAAGATGCTTATTAAAGAAATGGAACTCAGATCTGATTGCTTCCTTTTATTTCAATACCACCTTCAATGGTGATTTACAAAGCATTCATATCTATTACCTTACTTGATTCTCATAACAACTGTCTTGATGCAAAGGTCAGGTACTATCATTTTTACTTACCTTTGCAAAGACCAAGGTTCAGAGATATGAAGAAACTTGATCTAAGTCACATACTGCATAGGTTTGTGATTCCTTGTCCAAGATTTCCTCCACTACCCCATGCTGCCTTTTCTCTAGCAGTTGCACAACAGACACTTTAGCTGCAGGGCTTTTAAACTTGGACTCTGTCCAAATGAGGCTTTCCTGGAGTGGCTTTGAAAAAGAATAGGGAAAAAGCTTCCACCTTAACTCTGAACCTTTCTTGGTGAAAGGTTGGAAGAAGTGGATTATGGTGGGATTTTTTTCCTCCATTGTTTTGCTCTTAGACTCAATGCCTGTAAAGTTATTCAAGAATTAGATGCCTGGAAAATAGGGGTGGAATGGGGGAGTAGGGAGGAAGCATCAAATATATGGTGATGGAGGCAGAGCTGATTATGGGTGGTGAGCATGTAATGCAATGCATAGACAATGTAATGTAGAAGTGTACACCTGGAAACTGTAATTGTTACCAACCAATGTCACCCCAATAAATTTAACAATTAAAAAAATAAAAAAATAAAAGTACAAACCATGCACATGCAAAAAAGAATGTGATGCCCACCCATCTGGTATAGCCCAGGTACTGGAGGTTGGAGTTTCAACCCTCCCTTTCAACCACCTCAATTAATAAGATCATCTTATTATACAGATCTTCTCTGGTGAAAAATGGGTCTTAGGATGCCTAGACAATGAGGTCCAGCTTGGCTTGTTCTGTCAAAGTAAAGCCAAGCACACCATTCCACTAAAAAGTTGTATTGGTGGGCAAGTGTTCACTAGAAAAATTGTTGGAACTGAGAAAAATCTACATTTGCCATGAATAGCCATTAACTTCCCCATCTGTGGGCCAATAACCATGTGACTCCTATTACAGACTTTACTCACATCCAGGCCTGTCCACACTGGAATGCTGTAGCCATCAAAGACTGTCCTAGGGCTTGGAATTACAGGTTCCTAATGCCCAACAGACCCTCAGGTCCAAAGGCCTTTGACCTTCCTTACTAACTCATGCTAGTCCTGAAATGTAGCCAAACCTGCTCCTGGGGCTTGGAGGTTCTGTCCATTTCCACACTATCCAGAGAAAACTGAGGCAAACCTTTCTTGGGCTTTTCCCATCATTGTCTAGGAGGATCTTGTGATTTTCAGGACTGAGGGAACAATGTGGAAGCAGGGTCTAGTAGATTAAGGCTGGGCTTTGCGCCTCACGGCAGCCCTGGTAGCTCACTATGCCTCTCACTCTGTATACACTTTCCCATCAGGTCTGCACAAATAGCTACCTCAGGGTGAGAACCTGTCAAGACTCTAACACATGCCCTATCCCCACAGAGCACAAAAAGCAGATATGGAAGGTACTGTAGGACTCTGCTGTTTCGGATTTTTTACTGAAAAGTGAAAAGGGCACTAGACAGAGTTGGAGGATCCACTGAGTCCTTGCTTTGTAGGTAGGCTGACCAAACATATCATTTTCAATGGGACAGAAAACAATGGAACTGTCCTATTTCAAATGATACATATGGTCAGCCTAGTGTCACTGGGCTACATTCAAGGTGTCAGTAGGCTGACCATACGTACCATTTGAAATGGGACAGTACCATTGTTTTCTGTCTTGTTAGGAATCAGGTCACACAGCAGGAGGTGAGCAGTGGGTGGACAGGTGAGCTAGTGAAGCTTCATCTGTATTTACAGCTGCTCCCCATTGCTTGCATTACTGCTTGAGCTCCACCTCCTGTCACTAAACCCTATTGTGAACTGCACATGCAAGGGATCTAGGTTGTGTGCTCCTTATGAGAATCTAATGCCTAATGATCTGAGGTGGAGCTGAGGTGAGCTGCAAATACAGATTAACATTAGGAGAGAGGTTTGGCTGCACAGAGACCATAATAAATCAATTGCTTGCAGACTCATACTAAAACCCAAGCTCAGGGCTCCCACTGATTCTGCATTATGGTGAGTTGTATAATTATTTCATTATATATTATAATGTAATAATAATAGAAATAAAGTGCACAATAAATGTAATGCCCTTGAATCACCCTGAAACCATCCCGCCCCCCTCCCCTCTGGTATGAGGAAAAATTGTCTTCCATGAAACTAGTCCCTGGTGCCGAAAAGGTTGGGGACCACTGCTGCTTAAAACAATATGTCTGGCCAGCCTATTGCTTTGACACTCACATGTGATCTGAATTTTTATTTTTTTAATTGTTTTTGACAGAGAGAGAGAGAGATACAGAGACAGAGAGAAGGGGGGGGGTGCCCAGAACAGTCTCTATAGTTGCATATTATTGGCTTTTCCACAGGTGGGCGCGGGGCTGCACAGGGCAGGAACTGGGCCGGGGTCTCGCCCCAGTGAGAACCGAACTGGGGGCACTCCCCAGTTCAGCATATGGGTCCTCATGGGCCGGGGCCGGGATTAGATCCTTGGTCCCCAGGGCTGCAAAGTGAGCGCTTAACCCACTGAGCCATCCTGGCTTCTCCCTGAATTTTTCTGAGGCTCCCTTCCTTCATTGCTAAGTGAGGATGATTGTTCCTGTCCTGCCTACCTCAGAGGGTTGTTGTATTGATCAAAGGAGATCACATATGTGTGGAAGCACTTTACATTCTGTGAAATGCTGGTAAATACAAAGAATTGGTAGGATTTATAGCAGTAGGAATAGAGACCATCCCTTGAAGAATCTGAAGCTTGGCTCCAAAATAGCACTGTAGAGCCAGGACCATGAAGTAGTCTCTGAATCATTTGTCTGCTTGTCTAGGTATAATTTTTAAATGCCGCAGGTGGGTGGCCAACGGGTATCTTAAAGAGTATTTACTGAGCACCCACTCTGTACATGCTTGCTTTAAAAGCACTTGTTCACACAAGGATTTTTAACAAAATAGAGGGAGCCAACCACCACCCACCAGCCACTGAAAGACATGCGCTGTGGCCTGAGGAGCTGTGAGTGCTGAGTCCTCAAATATGCCCATTAAAGCGTCACATCTGGCTTCCAGCGTCTCCCTGTCTGGCTGCGGGACCAAGTACTGGCAGTGAGAGGCTTTGTATACCTCATCTAGGGGGCAACTCTACACCATTTTCCCACCTCCAGGGGACAACTGGCAGTGTCTGGAGACACTTGGTTGTTGCTGCTGGAATCTAGTGGGTAGAGGTTAGGAATGCTGCTAAACATCCTACAATGTACAGGACAGTTACTCCCAAGACAAAGAAGTATCTGGCCCAAAGGTAATAGTGATGAGGTTGAGAAACCCTGTTCTAGCTTCCAGCATCAGTGTCGTCATCTGGATAATCACTAAAGTCCTTTTCAAACTTGAATTTGAATGATTTGGGTGTTTGTTTGTTTCTTAATCCATGCACAAAAATTTATTGTTCATGGGAATGACTCATTTTGAAGCTAGTTTTTTTTATTGTAGTAAAAAACAAAAACAACATTAAATTTACTATCTGAACCATTTTTAAGTGTACATATAGTTCAGTGGCATTAAGTATATTCACATTGTTGGAAAACAAATTCCCCAAGTGGATGATTTGTTTTTGACTGACTGCTAGTATTCAACAAATACTTTCTAAGCACTTACCACGTGTCAGACTGGATACATAAGGATGTGAAAATGAGTAAGACTCAGACCCTGCCCTAAAGGAATTGGGTGGATAAGTGAAGACATGTATATGGACACAGAGCTGACAATACCAGGCAGAGTAGAAATTGCATGAGTGCTATTGCAAGATGTGACAAGATATTGTATGAGGGATGGAAAAGGTCATTGGTGTGGGCTGTGCAGAAAAAGCTTCCTGGAAGAGAGAAAGCACAAGATGGTTGCTGATGTGTAAGTTGACTCAAATCAACAGAGAGAAAATGAAAGGCATTGGCTGGTCAATACGCAGGTCAGACTTGGGCTGAATTGGCTAATTTTTTGTTTTGTTTTGTTTTTTAAGATTTATTTTATTGTTTTTGACAGAGAGAGAGAGAAAGAGAGAGAGAGAGAGAGAGAGAGAGAGAGAGAGAGAAGGGGAAAGGCCCAGAGCAATCTCCATAGTTGTACATCAGTTTTCGGCATAGTTTCATTCCACACAGGTGGGAGGTGGGCCAAATAGGGTGGGAACTGGGCCAGGGTCCTCCTGCACGGAAGGCACGCCCTCATGATCTGGGGGCCAAACTGGGGTGGGGGGTGGGGGGCTCCCACATGGGAAGCTTGCCCCAGTTCAGCATATGGGTCCACATGGGCCAGGGCTGAGATTGGATCCTCAGACCCTGGGGCTGCAAAGCAAAGTGCTTAACCCGCTGAGCCATCCCGGTTTCCTCTGAATTGGCCAGTTTTTATCACTAGATCAGTCCAAACAAAACTTCTGAACCAGAATTAGTGTGTGTGTGTTTGGGTTGAAGGAGGAGGGGAACAATGAGGTTAAGGAAAGAAGAAAACTAATATTTATTGAACATATACCATAGGATACCAGCTATATTTTTATTTTATTTTTTTGAGAATTTTTAGGAGTTTATTTGAGCCAAAACTGATAACATATGCTGGACAGCAAGATCTCAAATGCTCTACCAGCTATATCTTAATAGTCCACAGGAAACTTCCATTTTACAGATAAATAAGCTGATAATTGTTCGAGGTTATACACTTGTAAATAAGGAAGCAGTTCGCAAACCCAATATTACCTCCAAAGCCTTTTCTCCTCTGCTGTATTATCGATGGTTCCTTCCCTTCCACAACACACTGATGCAAATCATGGGAAAAGTCATTATATGCTTTCTACTTCCAGCATCAGGGCCCACTTAACAAACGGCTCCTTTGCCCTAAGGCAACCTGACCTGCCTTTGTCAGCTGCTTACTAAACACCCTATGCAAAATTGCACTCTAAAGAAGCAGCTAAAGCATCTGGGCATTTCATAGATGTACAAATAGGCACCTTTAAAATCTATATATAAATGAGAAAAAGTACAGTAATAATTATGCAGCAATGGTATTCTGTCTGGGTAATTTACCTTCACAATGTGCAACTCAGTGTAAGATTGCCCTGAACATTTTAAAGCATATTCTGAAATCCTCTCTCCAGAAGTCACTGTTAATGCAGAGAATATTTAAAATAAGGAGCAAACCAATGGTAAGATTTGTGACTAACAAAGCATGAGAGATGGGAAGTGATCAATAAAGCTTTTGGGCTCTAACTTTATTCCTTCTATAAATAATATGGTTTAAAATAGACTTGAGGGATAATTTTGCTTCTTAGAAATAAAATTCAGGGGAAGCTGGGATGGCTCAGCGGGATAGGCGCTTGCTTTGCAGCCCCGGAGCCCAAGGATCGAATCCTGGCCCTGGCCCATGCGGACCCACATGCTGAGCTGGGGCGTGCCCCGAGTTCAGTTCTTGCTGGGACCTATGTGGGAGGCTCCCAGCCCAGTTCCTGCCCTGTGCAGCCCCTCGCCCACCTGTGGAGTGAAACTATATGGAAAACTAATGCTGTCAACTATGGAGACTGCTCTGGGCCCTCCCCCTTCTGTCTCTCTGTCTGTCTCTCTGTCTGTCAAAAATCAATAAAAATAAATCTTTAAAAATAAAATTCACCATTGCTCAACACAGGGACTACCTAGCATATAATGTGATCAATGAGTGTTGAATGTAAAACTATGGGGGCCTCCTCTGTAGGCACAGGGGAACAAGGGGTGGTCCTTTTTGCTCTGTATGCTCATCTGGGAGTTAAAAATTGGAACGGAACAGTTCCTAGCCCCCTGGGCTCCTGAATGGTTGTTGTTTTCTATAGTTCAGAATATATTCTCAGGATTATTTGATCATGCCTCTTTTTTAATACCCCCTTACCACCCCAAACAATAACAACAGCAACCATAAACCAACAAGGGCAACAGTAGAAATTCCTGAAGTATTTCTTTGTAGGCAGCCATGCTGCTGGTTAACCCTCAGAGGAAAGCAGAAAACCTCGGTAGCAGGCAACTTGAGAAGCCCAACCAGTCTGTCCTATTCCTCCGTGAGCTTCAAAATGCCCATTTAATTCCAAAAGTTATATACTATATGATGCTGGCCTCTCTGACAAGGTCATCTGATCTGGGTGCAGGGTGTTTTGTTGTTTTTCTAAATAAAATGGGCTGTTTAGTTCCATTTCTTGGACACAATTTTTTACCTGCTGGGTTCCTATTTTCTTTCCCTAGCCCCAAAGCGTCTCCTGCTAGTTACTCATTCTACATAACTCTACTCTTTGAGAGGACATACTGTAGCCCTGCCAGTTTCAGGCTCAACCAGATTGCTCCTTGAGTTCTCTGGTTCCTGGTGCAGGAAGCATGCAACAGGATCCCTGGTCCCAGCTGCTCTGAGCTCCATGATGTGGAGCATTTTGATTAAGCCCAGTGGCTTCAGAGGTCAATGACTTGGGTAGAATCCTGGCTTGGCCATTGTCCAGTTACTTATTCATTCAAACCCTTCCTTTTTATAACAGTACTTATTTTATGGAATTAGATGAGAATATTCATAAAGCACTGATCAAGTACTAAGTACTTGGTGCACAGTAGTGCTTAGTAAATGGTAGTTATTTTATTATTATTATTATTTACTACTACTACTACTACTACTACTACTACTACTACTACTACTACTACTACTACTACACTACTGGGTATAGCTTTTCTCTATTCACCAAGATGTGTTTGTTTTGATAAGTCGCCTGTCTCAGAGTTTTCTTTCAGAACAATGAGAGTTTTAAACATGTTTTCATCCTATATGAATCAAATCCTAATCTCTCCATGTATTAAAAAAATATTTGATGGGGAAGCCGGGATGGCTCAGTGGGTTAAGTGCTCACTTTGCAGCACTGGGGACCGGGGATCGAATCCCGGCCCCGGCCCGTGTGGAACCATATGCTGAACTGGGAGCTCTCCCAGTTCAGTGCTCTCCCTGTCTCTGTATCTCCCTCTCTCTGTCAAAAATTAAAATAAATAAATAAAAATATTAAAAAAAAATTTGAAATATACATTCAAGAAGCAATTTTCACAGTCTATTTCTCTGGTTAACATCCAATAGACAATTTGGGGATTAGAAAGCTAATACATCATATTAGAGACTAAAATGTAAAATCTAAAGCAATGTAAAACACATGGGTCTGAAAATCTTTTGGACTTAAAAATTTCCAAATCAGCCTAGTGCCATTTCAGTATAATTATAATTATAGCCACACTTCTTTGTTTACAAAAGCCTTAAAAGAGTTTTTTTCCCCAAATTTTTCTGTATCAGACATCTATGGTCTTTCCAGACTCCAAGCACAGAGTAATGATTCTCCCTGGCCCACTCCCTTACCACACAATACACACCAGTCTCCCCCCACCACCCTTATATGGAGTTTATATATATATATATACATATATATATATATATACACTACACACACACACACATATATGTGCTATATATTATATAGCACAGGAACTGGCATTTAGTTAGAGCTCAGTAAATACTGTTTCTTAAACATCTTTTTAGTGGGGAGAAAGTAGTCTAGTAGTTAGACATGTTGTTTCTGGTATTGCTCTGCAGCAAATACTCGTAAACCAAATTCCCCCATAGATCCACATTGTGTTAAAAAACAAAATCGTCTATCGACATGTTATGAATATATTTTTAGGATCTGCAGCCAGCCTGATGCCTTCAAACCTACATTCTGGGTATGTACATAACTGGTATAAAGTGACCTATTTAGCCAGGAACTCCGGGCCCCTCTTCCATGACTGGGAAGGCATCTGGTCCATCGAGGAAAGGTGTGCATATGGGAGAGCTAATGGGAGTATGATCTGTGCTGGCCAGATCCTATAGTAGCTGAGCTGACACACCTCGGGCTTCCCCACCACGTCTTCCTTCAGTTGCACCAGGAACATTACCTTCTTCCATGCCCAAGTAACTGTCCAACTCCCCTTTACACTGGGACACTTCCTCACCAGGAATACATCACTAACTGATTCATCTATAAAAATGAATAAAGGGGAAGCCGCAATGGCTCAGCGGGTTAAGCACTCGCTTTGCAACACTGGGGATTGAGGATCCAATCCTGACCCTGGCCCATAAGGACCCATATGCTGAACTGGGGTGTGCTTCCTGTGCAGGAGGCCCCCAGCCCAATTCTGGCCCTGCGCGGCCCCCGCCCACCTGTGTGGAACAAAATCATGTTGAAAACTGATGATGCACAACTATGGAGACTGCTCTGAGCCCTCCCTCTTCTGTCTCTCTCTGTCTCTGTCAAAAAATAATAAAATAAATCTTAAAAAAGGATAACGACCTCTGTCCAAGGTCTAAAGGAAAACACCCCTTTCAGGACATAAAAATAGAAATAACAAAATGATGTCTAAGAACTTGATTCAGGATTCAGACAAGTTCTAGGTTTGAATATTGGCTTCAATACTTTTTAGCTGTGTGACCTTCACCATGTTGCTTATCTCTCTGAGCCTCTATTCCCTTATCTGGAGGAAGGATTAATAAGTGTCTACCACATGGGGTTATTGTGAGAGATAAATAAGATACCCTTTAGGTAATTGCACCAGTGTATTTCATAATGATAGCTATTAACAGTAGGTTTGGTATCATTAATAAATGATTTTTGCTGCTCCTTCACATTTTTTTTAGATTTTTTTGGGGAAGACCTCCATATTCATGGAAGAATCTAAGTTTTCTGTTGCAACAGGTTTCCTCAGCCACGTGCATGGAGAACAAATAGCTTATTCAGCTTGAAGCAAAGGTGATGTTAAAAAATGAAAACAGGGAACCCAGGATAGCTCAGTGGTTAAGTGCTTGACTCACAATCATGAGGTCCTGGGTTCGATTCTCAGCCACGGCTCATACAGCCCCATATGCTGAACTGTGGTGCACCTGGTAACTGCTGTGATGTCACGGTGGCAAAGGTTCTCACCTCCCAAGTGGGAAGCCTCTGGTTCAGTTCCCACCCCTGTGGCCAGCCCCACATCCACCTGTGTGGAATGAAACTATATTACAACTAATGATGTACAAGTATGGAGACTGCTCTGGGCCCTCCCTCTTTTTTCTCTCTCTCTCTCTCTCTCTCACATACTTTCTTTCAAACAATAAATGAAAACAAAACAACCTAATTGTCCAGGTCGATGAAATTATTCCTAGCTTAAAGATTTTCAAGACAGGTTCCCAACAGCCCTCCAGAAAAACACTTCTTATTACTACTGTCTTCAGACTTTTGTTAAAGAGTCAAAAATATTCAACAATCATTTTAGTAATTGTTCCATCCTGGGCAGTCTGCTAAGCACTAAAGACTCAAAGATGTACAAGACACATTTTTTTTTCTTTGTTCAAGGAAATAGCAGTTTTATCATCATTCTTTTACCCACAAAATCTCCCAGAATTGTACTTTTCTTTTTAATTTTTAAGTTTTATTTATTCATTTATTAATTTTTTGACAGAGAGAGAGAGAGAGAGAGAGAGAGAGCGCTACAGAGACAGAGAGAGAACTGAACCGGGAGAACTCCCCAGCTCAGCATATGGGTCCGCACGGGCCGGGGCCGGGACTTGATCCTCAGTCCCTGGGGCTGCAAAGTGAGAGCTCAACCCACTGAGCCATCCCGGCCTCTACTGTATTTTTTTTTAATATCTTTTTTTTTTAAATTTTTTGGGGGGTTTTTTTTTGACAGAGAGAGAGAGAGAGAGAGAGATAAAGAGACAGAGAGATAACTGAACTGGGGGAGCTCCCCAGTTCAGCACATGGGTCCGCAAGGGCCAGGGCCGGGGCCGGGATTCGATCCTCAGTCCCTGGGGCTGCAAAGTGAGCGCTTAACCCACTGAGCCATCCTGGCTTCCCCAGAATTGTATTTTCTACTCCATCTTTCTCAACATCCTTTAAGATGCTTCTTAATCTAGTTTTGGGTGAGAAACTCTCCCCCTTAGTGCTTCCCACCATTCACCTATCTTTGCACTCCTTCACCGCTTATACAACTTGACCATATCATACATTTTCAATGTTTTCTGTTTAATGTATATGACTCTCATCTCCCTAATCAGATTATAAGAAACTCTAGGGCATGAGTCTTTTGTTTGTTTGTTTTATATTTCTGTAGCAGCTGCCATTCTGTTATTTTTATTTTAGGTCACCAATGATTGTTAATAAAATGTTATGAGCTTGCATGAAACACAGTACTTTTTATATCTCAATACTCCCATTTCTTCATAGTCTTAGAAAAATGTTGAAGAGGCAAAACAACCTTCATATATAGGAAAATATCCTCTACCCTTGAAAAGCTGCACATATGTAGGGATGGGTGAGCAAGGCTGAGGCAGGAAGAAGGAGGTTGTGCTTATGTGTATGTAGGTGTGTACATCTGTGTATGAATCAGAACCTTCTCAAAGGAAGGAAAATGCTTAATCCTATCAGTCAAACTGGTGAAAGAGGTAACAGGCTCTAGGCTATTTATAGACCTTCAATTGGCATACGCTGTACATATTGAGTACTTAGCTGATCTCATTTATTTAGAGCAATTGAGATGAAGGCAAGGCAAAGAAAAGTAATGAGAGATTCAGATCATGACTATAATTTTAAAAAAATAACATTACCATTTTTTAAAAATAAATGTTGATGCCTAGAAAACTTGCCAGACTCAGAGAATTAGTTAAAGTGGGATTTTATTTTTTAAAAAAGAGTGGAGATAACATTATCAGTGAAGTCTGGATGTAGCAGTGAAGAGGATTATCTGAATACTGTACTGATTTTATTTGATTTCAAGGGTGTTCTCCAGTGTTACTACTGTGCAGGTGCCAAAAATGTCCCCATGCGATTGCATGGACCATGGGGTTATCCAGAGAAACTAGTCTGTGGGCACCAGGACATAATAAGCTTTCACAAAGAACTCAGGGAGACGACCAGCCTGCACCCCTTTCTATGGGGAGGAGGTGAAGCCCCCTGCCAAAGACAGCAGGAGAAACTCTCACCCTCTGAAATGACAGTAATGCGCCATTGCCCATCCATCTAGTTACCGCCAGTTCCCTTGGAGAACCTCACAGGGTCTTCCTTGCATGTTAAGAGATAGGTGGACTTCACTGGGCAACTAGAGAAACAGCAAACTGTACATTTACAGAAAGGCACAATCTATCTCTTGCTTTCTCCCTTAATTTATATCTTCATCTGTGAAATGGGAATAAGAACCCTTTCACATCAACTTCACAAAGTACTACTGCATAAGGTGGAAAAGCTATAAGAAGGATAAGCATTCAGTATTATGACCACGATTGTCGCTATTTTCATTACACATCCCGTAGGCCCCTACTGTCATATAACATAAAATAACAAAATAGTTACTAAAATATGTCTTAAAGGCTAAGTCCAGAGCCTGCTGAGGAGACAGTTGTATAAAAGCTTGTTAAAACTTCAGGTTTCCTAGCCCTACCTTAAGCCTTACTGAATCAGAATCTTCAAGTAGGGAGCCTGGAGACCTGTATGTATGTATGTATGTATGTATATGTATGTATGTGTATTTATTTATTTATTTTTTTTCCAACAAGCTCCCAGGCAATGCTGACCAGGCGTGTGATCCCCATTTACTCCACTCTGTGAACACTGGACAGAACCCTTTCAGCCTGGTTTGGGGAAAGAGATGTATGACATACACCACTTCCCACACCTCTCAAACTTGACCAGCAGGGGTAGGTGACAGCGCAAAGTGACAGACAATCCTTATCTAAGGGAGTAGGGAGTCAAAATAATCCTTTAGAGGGATTAAGGTTCCACAGGAGGATCACCCGAGGTGGTAAGGAGTGGTTGGTGGGGAGAGGAATTGGACTCACCTACAATGATACCGCAAGCACTGACCAATCCAATCTCTTTCTTCAGGGCCACTCCACCCCCTCCAGACCCAGTGTCTGCGCTGGCCTCCGCCTGGCTCCCACCTGGGTGGTTCTTGTCAGTGTGGTTTCGGTGCCTGGCTCCTTTTTCCATCTTTCTCAGTAGGGTTTCAACCTCTGAGAGGTTATCTCTCTTTCTAAATGTGGATGGGTGTAAATATGCTGAGACAGAGAGAGAGCCTTTCAAATGAAAATGTCCTTTCCCCTGAAATAAGGAGCACGCCTACCCTCTTAAAAAAAAAGACACGGGCAGGTAAAAGAGAAAACTGAAAATATTTCTACTCTGTATCGCCACTTTCTGGTCACTCCTGCTTACAAACAAGGAAAGTGTTGTTAAATATAAAAATAAAGTCGTGCCAGCTCCTCGGGCTGGAATTCTCCCGACAGGAATGTAGATCTTCAGAAAACAGGATGGTTCTGCAATGGGGACCAGGCGGTGGCTTATTTCAGACGCTCCCAAAAGAGACAGCCTGGATTTCCCTCAGCGCTTCCGCTACGAAAACAGATTATTTACCTTCCCTTAGCCTTTTCTTTTATGAGGATAAAAGTACTTGTCTCGAACTGAAGGAGCAGAAGGCAGTGCTCCGGTACTTTCGTCTCTGGCAGAAAAACAACTGTGGACCCGACCGGTTTGCTCAGGATCTTGTTTCCACCTGCTCTGGGTTTTCCTTTCCCCTCCGTGGCTTCTGCCTTCCGATTTTTCCAGATGTCCTCTTCTGTCTCGCGTGTCTTCTTGCCCTTGTTTTCCCTCTTCTGATCACCGTGCTCACGGCCCAGGCTGCCCCATCCCTCTGGGTTGCAGGAGAGTGGCCCTGGCACGCACGAACGTGCTTCCCTTTTCGCGTGTGCTTTTATGTGCAAAGCTGGCTCCGCCCCCTCGCTGCCCATTCCTCTCCATCCTCCCTCCGGAGACTCCCTCCTCCTCCACTGAATGTGAGCACCCAGCCCCCAAAGATCGCCGAGAAGATGGGTCAAAATATTTCTTTGCAATCGGCTCTTGTCTTGGAAGAAGTGGAAGTAAATTCCTTCCCTGTGTCAACTGTTCCGGGAGAGTTCATGAGCTACAGTGTAACGTTACAGGTCACAGAGCATTTGTGAGCTTTGTAAATAAGGGACCAGTTGTGCAGACACTTTTATGCCATCAGAAAGACACGGGCGAAGGTACTAAAATATTTACTTCGAGATCATTTGAGGATACTGGAGAGAAGGTCGGAGGGATGTTATCTTCAAGTTTCTGAAAGCAGGAGATCCAGCGGTGGGGGAGGGGAATGGAAAGAATTAAGAATCATGGAAAAGAGGCTCATTTATCATGAGCCGCGAAGAGTATAGTGGAAACAAAATCACCAGGAAAACGTGGTAGCTTCCCTGTCCATAGCTCTTACTTGGTGTTCGCTGAGTCAGGGAAAAATGACTCTCACCCTGGTCCCAGACACAATCTGATAGAACGGGGCCTTTCACAGGTTCTAATATTCTTTGCATCTATAAACTATTTGTAAGGCAGACAAGAGTGGGTGGGGGATTATCAGCACCTCTCTGATCATGAAGGAGATTGTTAATGTTGAAATGACTACGTTGTGACCATACTGATACTGTTTCTTGGCTTCCCTGAGAAATTTCACCCAGAAACTGCTGCTTTAAACCTGAGAGATGGGGAAGCCGGGATGGCTCAGTGGGTTGGGTGCTCACTTTGCAGCCCCGGGGACCTGGGATTGAATCCTGGCCCTGGTCCCTGCGGACCCATGTGCTGAGCTGGGAGTTCCCCCAGTTCAGTTCTCTCTCTGTCTCTGTATCTCTCTCTGTCAAAAACAATATAAATAAATAAATATTAAACCTGAGAGCAATGATATAAATTTATAATTGCAAATTATTTTGAAAAAGCCAGCAAGAAACAATATAGCAGACAACACTGTAATCTAAAATAAAAGTATTTTAAATCTGTATTCAATATATGATCTAAAAGTACTGATTTTAAAGCAGATCTAAAATCTAAAGTTCCCTATGCTGACCACTAAGTACAGATGTTAGGACTCACTCTTTTGGAAAATATTCCAAAAGATTTTGTTTTTTAAAGAAAATGAATACTTAATTCCTTAAAATGGGGATGATTGAACTAATATAGTAAAGGTTTTTCCAAATGGGGATAAAGTCCAATCAGTAGTCTTTTCTACTTTGCTCCTTGACCACTCAGCAAATATTAAAAGATTTCAAAGGGCGAGAGAGAGTTCAACCCCTTCTCTGCCACTTCAAGATACTGCAAATTTAAAGCCTCAGGAAAAAAAAAAAAAAAAAAAAGAGGCAGACAAAGCAAGGAATATATAGCACAAAACTCCATGGGAGAGTATGAGTCATGGGAAATGAAAAATTTTGAAATGCCTCTTGCCTTTTCTGATAACATTAGAAAGCATTGAGAGAAAAATCAATGGATTTATTATTAAACAATTCAATTTGAAGACTTCTGCTTAAATTTCAACATCAAGGTATAAAACAAATAATCTTTCTGCTTTTTAAACATAAATTCTTTTAGTTATATTTGTATTTCTAATTTAAATTTTGTAGATTTAATATGGGATAAAATATGAATGTGATGAATTTGAGGTCTCTTGCCTGAACCAGTGCAAACTGACTACAACAGGGTAAGCTTTAGCCATCTCAGTTTATGAACTAAGAAGCTAATGAGGGGGTTATGGGAGCAAATACATCCTTGGGATATAGTGGTACTCAGCATATCAAATTGAAAAGAAAGGTTTGTCAAAGATTAATATTTCAATTTCTTTAGCACTTGCAGTTTGCAAGTACATTATGACTGTCTATTAATGGTATAAAATAAAAACTAGGAAAGGACTCTCCCCTCCTTCAAGGGATATTTCTTCATATTATATAGTTCTCTTCAAGTTGGGATCTTTTTGTGAAATAAACCCTAGGAGTGTCAAAATTCTACATGACTAATATTCAACTCAGGAGAGAAAGATCTACAGAAATTATTAACTAAAGTTTCTTAAATTTTGAACACAGAATTTTTTTTTACTTATAACTCTATTCTACATTTGCCTTTATTATAACTTTTATTCTTTCTACACTTAAATAGTGCTTTACTGTTTACAAACTGTTTTATGCACACCATCTTAGTTTCTTTCCTCCTCACTAAATATGTCGGGAAGATAAGGCAGTTATATTTTCCCATTGTAAAGACTGGAAAGCTGAGGCTCAGAGAAGTGTCTTAGCTGAGGCCAAAGACGTTCATGGATGTCTTGAATAGGCCCATCACCTATTCATGGATAAGCGGGATATCAATGATTTACCTTGAGAGTTTTTCCTGGGCACAGTAACTACTTGCTGATGACTCAACTTACTTTGTCTGAAGGAAGACCATGTCCACTCCTTCTTGAATTGGTGTCATAACTGTGCCTTTTAGAAACTCACCTTGAAAACAACACTTAACATGTGTTTAGTGAGACCCATAGGACTTGATCTGTCTTCCCCACCCCTCCTCCAACATTTATCACCCCTTCACATGGTTCATTTGTTTGGTCATTTTCCAAGTACATTAGTACAACTTCTTCCAATATCTGGGTGATTATTTCCTGTTGTTTTTTATGCTTAAAATGGGAAGAAATTGATTCTTTTAACCAGAGAAAGGGTAAGTAGAAGAGGGTATCAGTTTCTTAGGACTATGAATTTAGGGGGAAGTCTGTGTAAGGCTGACACCTACTGCACAAAGAGGGATATGGCATGGGAACATGCTACTTGTAAAATAGTTAAAACCACTGTCATGTTCCAATATATTCCCTTTTTGAAACAACAGGTATAAAGTACCTGTTAATGCAAAGAGATAGCACACAAAGCTCATTCACTCCATTCTTGACCCCTGCCCTCCTCCAGGACTCAATAGATAAGCTCTCTATTCTTGTTCTTTATAATAGAATTGTGAAGTCTGAGGTCATTAATAGAGAACCCAAATCTCTTCCCAGAGGAAACTTACAGCCCATGCTCCCATTCCACTTTTTTTTTTTTTTTTGACAAAGAGAAAGAGACAGATGGTGAGAGACAGAGAGAAGGGGGAGGGCCCAGAGCAGTCTCCATAGTTGACAGCATTAGTTTTCCATATAGTTTCACTACACAGGTGGGTACAGGGCTGCACAGGGCAGGAACTGGGCTGGGAGCTTCCTGCATAGGCCCCAGCAAGAACTAAACTGGGGGTACACCCCAGTTCAGCATAGGGGTCCGCCTGGGCCGGGGCCGGAGCTGGGATTCGATCCTTGGGCTCCGGGCCTGCAAAGCGAGCTCTTAACCTGCTGAGCCATCCCAGCTTCCCCTGACTTTTTTTTCTTGCACCTACATGTCCAAGAAAAGCCTGAGTCAGAAGGAAACCCTGATTTAATTAAAGCCAGCTTTCTTCCTAGAGTAGGCTGACCAGACTACTGTTTCAAATAGTATGGTATGGTCTGGTCAGCCTATTGAGATCCTGAATTTAACCCATTGAGACTAGGCTGGCCATACGTACCATTTGAAACGTGACAGTACTGTTATTTTATGTCCTGTTTAAAACAGGACATCTGGTCAGCCTATTCTAGAGTCCCAGTATACCACTGCCTACAATCAAACAGTGGCTTCCTGAGCTAGTGGTTCTAGGAACTTTTTATTTCTTTAAAAATGGATAGACAATGATAGTGAGCAAAAAGGAAGGAAAAAGAAAAGGCTAAAACAGATCAGAAGGAGAGAAAAATGAAATGAGGAGATGCAGTTGGTTAATGAGCCCTTTTTAGTATATGCTCTGTTTGGGTTTTGGACATATTCATAAGTTCAAAGGAAGCTGTATCTCCCAGAGTTGATGCAGTCCTGAAAATCTGGATGGAGTGACTGTTTTGTTATGATGGTCCATTAGTTCATGCTCTTCTGGAGATAATGATGAATCTGTGCTCTGACACTAGGAACAAAAATTCCAGCAGATTGCTCTTCTGTCTGTTGTACTTGCCTGGATTTCGTGGCCAACACAGCACTGGTGGGAAAGAAAGAAAGATGAATTCCCTAAAGGAGGCTGCACTTCCTTAACTCCTTTGTCCATGCCAGTCTCTTGTGGGGCCCTGGTATTCTTTCTAAGGATTTAAGTGACTCCTGTCCTGAGTACTTAAGTATGGAAACTTCCATTTCCTATTTGGTTTTCACTGAGGATTTATCATTACTAAATATAAGGGCTTCTATCTACTTACCTACCTACCTACCTACCTACTTATCTATCTATCAATCATCTCTCTACCTACCTACCTACCTACCTATCTATCCATCCTCTATTATCTATCTATCTCTCTATCTGATTCTAATTATCTATATACCATCTATCTATCTCTATCTGATTATCTATATTTATCTATCTTTCATGTATCTATCTATCATCTATCTATCATTTTAAAAACTTAGTGGAAAGAGTAAAATGAGAAATCATCATTGATAGCTCAAAAAATAATGTGTTATTACTTCTGACAGTGCAATACATATTGAGAAAGCACAACTACTCAAATCTAACACAATACAAAGGCAGCTAGGCACACAACAAATGCCTTTTTTATAATCAATTAGGGAAATAAACATTAGAAACAGATATATCTTCTTCCTCCAATACACCAAAAAAGAACAAATTGTCCCCATAGTTAATAAAAAGCTTTTGCACTGGGGTCTATAAAACAATAATGTGGGGAAGCCGGGATGGCTCAGTGGGTTAGGCGCTCACTTTGCAGCCCCGGGGACCGAGGATCGAATCCTGGCCCTGGCCCGTGCGGAACCATGTGCTAAACGGGGGAGTGCCCCCAGTTCAGTTCTCACCGGGGTGAAGGCCCTGGCCCAGTTCCTGCCCTGTGCAGCCCCTCACCCACCTGTGGAATGAAACTATCTGGAAAAACCAATGATGTACAACTATGGAGACTGTTCGGGGCCCTCCCCCTTCTCTCTGTCTCTGACTCTGTATCTCTCTCTCTGTCAAAAACAATAAATAAATCTTTAAAAACAAACAAACAAACAATAATGTATCTAAGTGCCCATGGACATTTGTTTGTTTGTTTGTTTGTTTTCCTTAACAAAGCCTGATGCTACAGGAGGGCTTACATCTTTTAGGATATGTAAGATAAGTTTCCCAAGGTCCGAGATTTGTTCTGTTCACTTCTGTAACCCCAGTATCTAAAATGGTGCCTGGTCCTTAATAAACATGATTGAATGATTGAATGAATGAATGAATGAATGAATAAAAGCTGATGTACATTAATGCATAATAAATAAAATTAAATAATAATGGGTGGACTGATGTGCTGACTAATTGTGGTAAGATGTTGCCCTTGGTGCCTGGAGAGGAGATGCTGGATTGTAGAAAGAGGAGAAAAACATGATCAAAAGTTTGACTTTGAAGATCATTTCATATATATCACAGATCTGAAGCAGGCCCTCAACACTGCCCAGCAATCCCACCACAGTCCTGTAGTCAACTGGCTCTTCCACTTACATTCTCTCTCTGCAAAGCAACCACCCCACCCCCCACCCCCAAATCTCCACTTCCAGTTAACCTTCTTGCTGAATAGAAATAAGCAGGAAGAGAATGTCCACATCCTCCAATCCACGACATCTGTCAATCTGCCTATCGCTTTGCCCACACCCTCTGCTTCCCCTCCCATAGACATGGATGTGCTATCTGTGCTCTACGTATCTCCCTGACTTGTCCATGAGCTTCCTTGTCCTCTCTCAGGGACTTTGCTCCTGCAATTATTCCTGTCTCTCCTGCACCATCAGTTTTTCACCTTATAGGGGTTATTCCTGTTAGCACACAAACATGCTGTCATAGCTCCCATTTAAAAACAAAGAAACAAAAAACCCCGAATAGAACTTTCCTTGACTCAACATTCCTTGTCATCTGGCACCCAACTTCTCTGCTCCCCTGTTTCCACTTCTTCACCTCCATCATGCTTGAATCCACTACATTTAAGCTTTTATCCTCATCCCTCCACTGAATCCATTCTTGTCAAGGTCACCCATAGGCACCACATCGTGTGGTCATTTCTCATTCTTTATCGTACTGATCTCACAGCAGCATAGTCCTGGGAATCCCCTTACTCACTGGCCTCTTCTCAGGTTTCTCAGCTGGATTGTTTTCTCTTCCCAACCTCTCTTCCTCTCTATCTTCCCTCACTAACTGGGCAATCTTGTCCTCTCCCTATGACTTTCAATAGCATCTATACACTGGTATTATCCAAATTTATAGATCCAGTGTTCATCTCTCCTATAAACTCTAGAGTTAGCTATCTATTTGATGTCTATTTGGATGTTTAATAGTCATCTCAAACTTTTTTTTTTTTTTTAAAGATTTACTTTATTGGGGAAGCCGGGATGGCTCAGTGGGTTGGGCGCTCACTTTGTGGCACCGGGGGCCGAGGATCGAATCCCGGCCCCAACCCGTGCGGAACCATATGCTGAACAGGGGAGTACCCCCAGTTCAGTCCTCTCTCTGTCTCTGTATCTCTCTCTCTCTCTCTCTCTCTGTCAAAAACAATAAAATAAATTAATTAATTAAAAAAAAAGAAAAGATTTACTTTATTGCTTTTGACAGACAGAGAGACACAGAGACAGAGACAGACAGGGAGAAGGAGGAGGACCCAGAGCAGTCTCCATAGTTGTGCATCATCAGTTTTCACCACAGTTTTGCTCCACACAGGTGGGCGGGGGCCGAGCAGGGCAGGGACTGGGCTGGGGGCCTCCCACATGGGAGGCACACCCCAGTCAAGCAAGGGGCTGAACTGGGGGGTGGGGAGCAAGAACTGAACTGAAGGTCTCCCACATGGGAAGCACACCCCAGTTCAGCATATGGGTCCACACGGATCAGGGCTGGGAGTTGATCCTCGGTCCCTGGGCTGCAAAGCAAGCTCTTAACCTGCTGAGCCATCCCAGCTTCCCCAGGCATCTCAAACTTAATATGTCCAGTGCCTGCATATCCCTTCGAACCTACTCTTGTTCCAGTATTACCCACTTTAGTAAATGGCACTAATTGTCAGGCCAAATACCTCGAAGTCAGTCTTGACTAACCTTCCTCTCACATACCCTGCATTCAATTTGCCAGCCAATCCTGTTAGCTATGTATTTATTTTATCTAGAAATGAATCACTTCTTACTATCTCTACTGTTACCACCCTAGTTCACCACCACCTCACCATCAGATCTCACCTGGACTATTTCAATAGTCTTCTAGTTGGTCTCTGTTTCCACATTTGTTCTCCTACAAACGGCTTCCTACTATTCTCAACACAGCAGCCAGAATGATCCTTTGTAATCGTAAGTCAGGTCATGTCACTCCTCTGCTCAAAACCCTCCAATGGTCGCCCATCACACCTAATTAGAATCAAATCTGAAATCATCTCTATCATGTCCCCAGCGACTACTCTAAAATCATACCCTTATGCTCTTCCTTGCACTTAGTCCTCCCAGACTTGCAGGACTGGTTACCATTCTTTGAACACCAAGCTCTGCCTCGGGCCTTTGCACTAGCTGGAGCCACTGTCAAGACCAGTCTTCCTCCAGACAGCTACAGAACTTGCTTCCTCATTTTATACATGTCCCCTCAGCAAATGTGGCCTTCTCACACTGGATTTGTCTGAGTACCCACATTTTGTTTTCAAAATCAAAAGAAGAGGACAAAAACAGTTTCTAGATAGCAGCCAAGAATTTTATTGAAAAGTGGGGAGAATAAAGGGAAACACCACACTAGAAAGAGCGTGCAAGAGAACAGAATGGGCGTATATACATCGCCAAACCGGGAAAACACCTACATCTATTCCCATGAGCTGAAGTCCCAGGGCAGCTCCCTAGAGTCCCGATAGGGAAAGTCCCGGGCGGGGCATCCACTCCACAGGTGACACTTCAGCTCAGCTGCTGGGATCCTCACACTTGTTTCCTTGAGGAGAATAACAGTCCTCTGGGCTGCATGCAGGGGAAAGGGAGACTTTTTCTGCTTACATAAGATGTTTGTTCGCTCTAGGAAACTGGCCAGGATCCCTGAGGTGTGCGAACATTTCTACTCCCACAACAACCTTATCATGGAAGCCTCTCTCAGCAAGGCCAATGTAGGCTGGCCAGACTTTTCAGTTATTTTCCCTTAGAACCCAATAGATAGGAAAACCAGCCTCTAGTTCTTCGACTGGACCTTATTTTTTAAATCATTACCTAATAGTACTTGTGTGTTTGTCTGTTTCTTTCTTATTTGTCTGTCTTATTAGAATGTAGAAATTTCAAATTTCTCGGTATTTTGTTTTCTAGGTGGGGTAATGGTATTACAGTTATGGTTAAAAAGCACTTATCCTTTAGAGATATTTGCCAATACGTTTATTGATGAAATAATATATTTTGGATTTGTTTCAAAATTATATAAAGGTAGGGATGGACAGGTAGGCTATTAATAAAAGAATGCCAACTATGAGTTGATAATGTTTAAGTGGGATGGTGGGTAGATAGCAGTCCATTATCCTATAGTTTCTAGTTTTGTATTTGTTAAAAAAAATTTTTTTTTAATTTATTTTGTTTTTGACAGAAACAGAGAGAGACAGAGAAACAGATGGGGAAGGCCCAGAGCAGTCTCCACAGTTATTTGTCATCAGTTTTTGACATGGTTTCATTCCACACAGGTGGGCAGGGGCTGTGTAGGGTGGGAGCCTCCCGCATGAGAGGCACAGCCCTGCGAGCTGGGGGCTGAACCAGGGGCTTCCTACATGGAAGTTTGCCCCAGCGAGAACCGAACTGGGAGCCACACCCCAGTTCAGCATGCGGTTCTGCACGGGCTGGGGCAGGGATTCGATCCTTAGTCCCTGGGGCTGCAAAGCAAGTGCTTAACCTGCTGAGCCATCCCAGCTTCCCATAAAAATTTTCCATCAAAGAAACAAACAAACCAAACCATGGCTTGTTTCTTCATCATTATTTTTCTTAATGCTTAGAACAGGGCTTGGCATATACAGTGGTACCTCAGCACTTGTTGTTAATTGGTTCTGGGTTCCGGGAGGCACAACCAGTACCAAAAACGATGAGTACCAAATAAATGTTTCCCATACGGAATGATGTAAATAATTTTCCCAAAGCAAAGACAATGCACCATTTTAAGGCAATATATAAAAAGATAGGGTTGTCTATCATTACTTTACCTGAGAAATAAACCTAAAAATTAAATACTTAGGTTAATAAAATAAAAACTTCACTTACTTGTACTGAGAAGAGTCCATGGCCTAGTGGGCTGTTGGGAGGTGCGTGGTGAGAAGGAGAGGTTACGTGGAGTGACGCTTAGAAGGAGAGGCCCCTCCAGTAGAACACCAGGCACTTGTACTTCAGGTGTTCTTTCTCTTTTCTGACTTTTTTCAACTTGCACCACAAGCTCTGACACACTCTTTGTCACCTTCACTAAAAACTTACCAATGAGGACTGCTTCTGTCTTCTTTTCAAAACTCCTCAAAAGTGTGAAATTGTTTGGTCATTCAATAAATTCGCACTTCTGCTTGTCAGAGCTTTGTCCGGATGGTAGTTCTCCACAGGGTTTTGAACTTCTGCCCATTTTGCACATGTTTCTTTTATCAAGGAACTGAAGACATCTTCCTTTAACTCCTCCTCACCCAAAGAAATCTCTTCAGCCACCTCTTGTTGCTGCTCCTTCTGCAGCTCCTGCAGCTCCTCAGTGCTGAGTGCTTCATGATGAAATGCACTGACAAGTTCATCATCAGCCTTTATATCAGCACTTGCTGCCTCCCCATGCCTCACAACACTATGGCTCCTGATCCTCTTTTTAAAATGATCACACTAGCCATGGCTGGCCTTAAAAACTTCAACACTCTCATCACTCAGTCCCGGTTTGCTTTTCAAAAGATCGCATGCAACACTTATGTTTTTTCACACAACATGGCTTCTAATACAATGTCTCTGGCTAACTGCTTCTCATTTACCCAAATTAATAACAGCTTTTCAACTTCCTCAAGTGTTTAGGAACGCTGCTTTCTTACTGCTTTAACTCTTTTCGCAACATCAGCCTTTTTTATCGCTTCTTTGTTCTTAATGATGGTGGAGATGGTTGTTCTATAGGCAAACCATATTCCTTAGCAAGATCAAGAATGGGAATATGGCAGGGAAGCCGGGATGGCTCAGTGGGTTGGGCGCTTACTTTGCAGTGCCGGGGATGGGGGATCGGGCCCCGGCCCGTGGGGAACCATATACTGAACTGGGAGCTCCCCCAGTTCAGTTCTCTCTCTGTTTCTGTATCTCTCTCTCTCTCTATGTCAAAAATAAATAAATAAATAAATTATATATATATATATATATATATATATATATATATATATATATATAAAGAGAAGCTTGTTGGGTAAATGAGTGAATGCTTAAAAAAAAGAATGGGAATATCTCAAACATATGGTGATGGAAAGTGAGCCGATTCTGGGTGGTGAGCACATAATGTGATGTATAGACAATGTAATGTAGAATTGTATAACTGGAAACAATGTAATTGATATCAATTAATGTCACCCCAATAAATTTAATAACAACAACAAAAAAGAATGGGAATATCACCCTCATATTTGCCTATTTTTTTTTTCTCAATGGTGGTGCGAAGTAATTTTTTCTGCTCAGAGCTATCACTGCTCATTTTCTTAGGATCCAAGATGAGAAAAAAGTGCAAAGATAACCACAGAAGCTAAGATAAGATTGCAAGGGGATGTGCATAGGGCAAGTGGTATTGTGTGACTTACCTGTGACCCCTTGTTGCAGGTGGAAATGGTAGTGAGTCAGCTGGCAATCGACACTGACAAGCTCCAGCTTGCGCATCAAGTACCAAACAAACAATGAGTACCAGGACAAAATTTTCAAGTTAAAATGTATCAAGTATCAAATCTGATGAGTTTCAAAGCAGTCGAGTATCAAGGTATGACTGCATATAGTTGACAGAAGACGTGCTCAATAATTTCTCAGGATGACCTCCTATGGTACCCTCTGGTGGCAACTTGATGCAATGGCCCATCTTTGTTTTACTTACAAAATTCCTTCTGAGAGGGGAAGCCAGGATAGCTCAGTGGGTTAGACGCTCACTTTGCAGCCCTGGGGACCAAGGATCGAATCCCAGCCCCAGCCTGTGTGGACCCATATGCTGAACTGGGGAGTGCCCCCAGTTCAGCTCTCACTGGGGCGAGACCCTGGCCCAGTTCCTGCCCTGTGCAGCCCCAAGCCCACCTGTGGAATAAAACTATGTGGAAAAACCAATGATGTGCAACTATGGAGACTGTTCTGGGCCCTCCCCCTTCTCTCTGTCTCTGTATCTCTCTCTCTCTATGTCAAAAACAATAAATAAATCTTAAAAAAAAATCCCTTTGAGATTCTAAATCAGGGGATCTGCCTAGTGCTTGGGGGAACCACTATCTTAGAAAATAAAGTCTAAACTCATGTATAGTGGATTCAATCCATTTCTCAGCACTTTTCCCATGACATCATCTTCTTTTTCTCACCATCCCTCTTGATGTCCTATTCACTCTTCCCTTCAGCCACACTGGACCACCTCGTACTTTTCCATATAGATGTTTTTCCTCTGCTGGGAATGGCCCTCCCCATCACCTCTGCATTATTTAAGGCTAATTTAGATACCCATTCTTCTAGGAAACTTGCCTAAATTAACTTGGTATTTCTTGTCTCGGTGTTCTCACAGAATTCCATACTTCCTCAGGAAAGCCTTCCCAAATTATACGCTCTCATAGTTCCTGGTATTTTGTCTTTTATGATAGTACTTGATGTACTTAATATATATTTATTTGTAAGATTAAAAAAATATATCTTTGTCTTTTATATTGGAAGTACCTTGAAGAACCATATTTGTTACCATGTACAGTTGGTACATAATAAAGAAACTCAATATTATTTGTTGACTGAGTAAATTAATGTTTCTGAAATGATCACATATTCTGTCTTATGGTGTGTGTAATTGTATATACATTTGTATTCTCTATTGGACAATAGACTTTTTGAAGGGATAGATAACATTTTTCTGTCTTTGTACTCCATCCATACTCACCTAGCTCTGTGCCTGAAATATAGTAGGAGCTTAGATAAAACTTCCCTACTACAGTGCCAAGAGAATACAAACCCACAGAATCAATGTTTTATCTTCTTCCTTGCTATAATTCTAGTAGTTACAATTGTGCTTGGTCTGTGAATTGCTTAGGAAATATTTGTTGAATGAATGATTTAATTGCCACATGAAACCTTTCTTATGGTACCTAGTGGTGGCAACTTTATATAACCACTAATCTTTTTCATTTTATTTCTAAATTTTTCTTTTCCCATTGAGATGTATTTTCTTTTTAAGTGTGCTAACGTGGGTCTGGGAACAAAGTAAGATTCTCCCTGATAATTTCCTTTTCTATTTCATCATTTATCAAATATTTACTGAGCACCTATTACATATCAAATACTGTGGGAGGACCAGTAATTCCAAAGTAAAGATAATAGTCCCCATCTGATTAGAGAGAGAGAGAAGTGAGCAATTATAACATAGTAAGGCAGGGCCTTGACCCTATGTACCATTTTAAATGGGATAATACTGTCTTTTTCATATTCCCCAACTATCCTATCCTTTTAATATAAATGTCAATTTTGTCTTGTTTTTAATTTTTTGTAAAAAACTGAACACAGGTTGTTTATTTTTCATAAGGGTCTGTGCTAATCAATGTGTCTAGTAAAACTACTAGTGTGATGAAAGAGGAAGTTCCATGTACTTTATCCAGTCAGGGCCAGGCTTCTGAGCTGGTGACGATTAGGTGCCACCCCCTCGTTTGTCTACAGTAGCGGGGAATTCAAGAGGTGGTTGCTAAGCCCCATGCAGCATGTGGGAGCCAGGAGAGCCTCAGATGCACAGGAACGACAAAAGGCGCTCACCTGGCTGTTTGCTTCCATCAGGTTAGGAGTGTGGGATGCAGTGACTGTGAGTCTTACTGTTATTTCTAAATATGATCATTCTGCCCATAGAGATTCTTTCTGCCCTACATTCAGTTTGATTCAGACTTTTGAGACTCCTATTTCGGTTCAACAAGCTGTTAGCTATTTTTTTTATTACAGCAGAACTCTCCAGTGAGACACTAGCATATATTAGCTTGTGATAGCAGTCCAGGTGTTTTTTCCTTTTATTTGTTTTTGGTGCGTGTTTATAATTTTTTGCAGTTTGGTCACTGCAGTCCTGCATTAGAATGTTCAGTATAGTGTGCCATACAGGTTTTTTGGTTTTTTTTTACTGCTCATGTGACACTTTACAAGTATTTTCTTTTTTGTATATGTATTATTTGTGTCTTTTTGTGTTTTATGTGCAATAAATTACTGTTATTAATTTGCACCTTTTCCATGTTCTTTTGCAGTGACTTTAGGTTGTTTTGTAGGTCTCTTATAGCCTAAAAATCTATATGAAGTATTGAAACAATGAGGGCTATGTTAGCTGTAAAACAAAATTGTGTCATGGAGTGTGAGTTTTTTCTTTTTTTTTTAAAGATTTATTTTTATTGTTTTTTGACGGAGAGAGAGACACAGAGACAGAGATAGAGAGAAGGGAGAGGGCCGAGAACAGTCTCCATAGTTGCACATCATCGGTTTTTCCACATAGTTTCATTCCACAGGTGGGCATGGGGCTTCACAGGGCAGGAACCGGGCCAGGGTCTTCACCCCGGTGAGAACTGAACTGGGGGCACTCCCCAGTTCAGCATATGGGTCCACACGGGCCGGGGTCGGGATTCGATCCTTGGTCCCCAGGGCTGCAAAGTGAGCGCTCAACCCACTGAGCCATCCTGGCTTCCCCTGAAGTTTTTTGATAAGGTATTGAAAGGCAAATTTGCTGCATAAGATTACTTCACTGGAGAAATATTCATAGTATGATCACAGTGAAATACAGGCCCCCTCTACATCTACCTAAATTTTTGTATGAGTTCTGTCATTGAAGAATAATTGTTAGCTCAATATGTTCATGTAATAAAACTTTTGTGGGAAAGCTGGGATGGCTCAGTGGGTTAAGCGCTCACTTTGAAGCCCTGGGGACTGAGGATCGAATCCCGGCCCCAGCTCATGCAGACCCACATGCTGAACTGGGTTGTGCCCCCAGTTCAGTTCTTGCCGGGGCATATGTGGGAGGCTCCCAGACCAGTTCCTGCCCTGCGCAGCCCTGTGCCCACCTGTGGAGTGAAACTATATGGAAAACTAATGTCAACTATGGAGACTGCTCTGGGCCCTCCCCCTTCTTTCTGTCTCTCTCTGTCTCTGTTTTTCTCTGTCAAAAATCAATAAAATAAATCTTAAAAAAAACAAACAAACCAAACTGTTGTTATTATTGTACCTTTCCAAGAACATATAATATTACACAACCCTATCCTGTTTTTGTCATCCCAATATCCTGTTTTTGTCTCAAGGAAATATGGTCAGTGTACCTTGATAGAGATATGCAAAGGATGTCCTGGGAGGGCCCTCAGTGGGCAGGGCAGAGTAGGCAACTGAAGAAAGTGATTTCTGAGTTGAGTCCGGAAGGATTAATAAAAGTTAATCAGTAGAATATGCCAAGCAAAGGAAACAGTTTGCAGACACAGGTCAGAGAGTGTGAATTAAATTCAATGCGACTGAAGTGCACAGTGCTTTTGGCCAAACATTGATAGATGTGAAAAGAAGCATAGATCATGAAGATCTTGAATGCCCTGCTTAGTAAATTGTCTTAAAAGTGTTGGGCAGTTTTAGGTAGTAACAGTAATTAGATCTGGCAGTAGAGGTAGAATTCAATGGAGTTGGAGAAGCAGGGAGCAGTCAGGAGGCAATTAGATGTCTCAAAGTAAGAAATCAAGAGGGACTAAAAGAAAATCCAGAGTGGTAAAAATAGAAAGACGGATTAAAAAAAATTTTTTTTTTAATGTTTATAATCGAACACTTGTATGTCTAAAAATTACTTTTAGAAATAATTGCATGGGTGCTCAAGATAAATGAATAAAGATGCTTATTACAGATTTTTTGTTTTTCCCAAAACTCTGGCCTGAAAATTTTAGAGATGCACATTCTATGCTTTGTCTTACAGCACTTATTTATTTATTTATTTTTTAATTTTAATTTTATTGTATTTGACAGAGACAGAGAGAGAGAGAAGGGGGAGGGCCCAGAGCAGTCTCCATAGTTGTATGTCATCAGTTTTCTACATGGTTTTGTTCCACACAGGTGGGAGGGGGCTTTGCAGAGCAGGAACTGGGCTGGGGGCCTCCCACATGGGAGGCATGCCCCCTCGAGCCAGGGGCCAAACCAGGGGCCAAGAACTGAACTGGGGGCCTTCTGCATGGGAAGCACACCCCAGTTCGGCATATAGGTCCGCACGGGCCAGGGCCAGGGCCAGGATTCAATCCTTGGTCCCCAGGGCTACAAAGTGAGTGCTTAACTCAGTGAGCCATCCCAGCTTCCCCCAGAATATTTTTGCAATAGTTAAAAATTGGAACACTATAGGCCCATCAATGTGGGATTGATTGATTAAATTAAGGTATGAAGTAAGGCATAATTAATTTAAGGTATAATTTAATTATATTTAAAGTATATTTAAAATGAATCATGTATAAAGATAAAAATAAAATATTAACTAAGAACAAACTGTAATGTTATATATAATATCATGTTTTTGTTTAAATGTGTATAACATATATGTGTGTTGTGTGTTAGTTTATGCATTGAAAGAAATTCTGGAAGGATTTATAGAAAAGCTGTGAACCATCTTTGCCTTTGGAAAATTGGATCAAGGGTGATAGGCTTTCACATTCCAATTTATAAACCTGTATTTTAATATATATTTTTTAAGATTTATTTTATTATTTGAGAGAAGGTGAGAAAGAGAGACAGAGAGAGAGAGACAGAGAGAAGGGGGAGGGCCCAGAGCAGTCTCTATAGTTGACAGCATTAGTTTTCTGACATAGTTTCATTCCACACAGGTGGATGTGGTTATCAGGTAGGTGCTGAAACTCAGCATGTAGGATTGCATGGGCTGGGACCAGGACTCGATTCCCAGACCATGGAGTTGCAAGGCAAGTGCTCAACCTGTTGAGCTATCCATCATCCCTTATTATTATTATTTTTATTGTTTTTGACAGAGAGAGAGAGAGAGAGAGAGAGAGAGAGAGAGAGAGAGAGATACAGAGACAGACAGAGAGAGTGGGGAGGGCCCAGAACAATCTCCATAGTTGCACATCATTGGTTTTTCCACATAGTTTCATTCCACAGGTGGGCACTGGGCTGCACAGGGCAGGAACTGGGCCAGGGTCTTGCCCCAGTGAGAACTGAACTGGGGGCACTCCCCAGTTCAGCATGTGGGTCTGCACGGGCTGGGGCCGGGATTTGATCCTTGGTCCCTGGGGCTGCAAAGTGAGCACTTAACCCACTGAGCCATCCTGGCTTCCCCCCCTTATTTTTTTTTAAAGATTTATTTTATTGTTTGAGAGATAAGCAATGAGGATGGGGGTAGGGGGTGCCCAGAACAATCTCCATAGTCGTACATCATTAGTTGTGACATGGTTTTACTCTACACAGGTGGATGTGGGGCTGAGTGAGGCAGAAACTGAACCAAGGGCCTTCTGCTTCACTGCCATGCCATCCCAGCATTTACCAGTTTTTCTGCACTTCAGCATATGGGTTTGAAAGGGCTGGGGACGGGAATTGAACCCCGGACCTTGTGATTGGGAAGTAAGCGCTACATTGCTGAGCTATCTTGGCATCGCTGTTTTAATTTTTTTAATAGACAACTGAATTAAGCATATAATTCTGGGTAGAAAAAACAGTCTTTCTTTCTATAAAGGACATTTGTGGGACAATTGGTGAAATTTGCATAAGGTTTCTAGGTTAGATAATAGTATCATATCAATGTTAATTTTTTGATTTTGATAATGGCACTGTGTTTATGCAAGAGAATGTCCTTGTTTGTGGGAAATACACACTGAAATACTTAGGAGTAATGGAACATTATATCTGCAACTTATTCTCAATTAGAACAGAAAAAATAATAATAGAATAAAAAGCAAATATGGTAAAATGTGGTAAAACATTTGTGGGATCTGTATTAAAATAAATAGAAATTCTATATTTGCATTTTTCTGTAAGTCTAGAATTATAAAATTAAATGTTTTTTTGAAAGGTAAAGAGCAGAACACAAAATATGCTACTACTTGTGTGTGGGAAAATGGAATATATATGCATATATTGTAAATATATAAATGAAAGGTACACAAAAACTAGCACTATTAATAGCCTTTGGAAATGAGAATTTGGTGGCTGGGAACAGGGGAAAAAGGAAGACTAATTTTTCATCATATGTCCTTTGGTAACTTTTGAATTTTTACTAAGTAAATAATTTGCCTATCAAAAAGAAATATAATTAAAAATGGTCAAACATTTTATATAATGAAGAATTTCAAAATCCTTAAAAGTAGAGAGGAGTACAATGAACTCATATCCCAGAATCATTACCCAGATTCTACAGTTCTCAAGATTTTGCCACATTGCTTTACTTACCCCCACCCCCATTTCTTTTGTCTTCTTTGCTGAGGCACGTTAAAGAAAACTCCAGACATAATTTCATCCCTACATATCTCTGTAAGTATCTCTTTAAAATAAGGACCTTTCTTACATAACCACAAGGTTATTACCACACCTAACAAAATTAACAATATTTTTTTGGTATCAACTTATTAGTACAAAATCAAAGTTCTTCAAGTATCAGAAAAAGGTCTACATACTGTATATAGGCACTGTATGTTAGCTGATAAATTTATTTCTTTTTTTTAATATATTTTTATTTATTTATTTATTTTGACAGAGGGGAGAGAGAGAGAGAGAGATACAGAGACAGAGAGAGAACTGAACTAGGGGAGCTCCCAGTTCAGCATATGGTTCCTCACGGGCCGGGTCCGGGATTCCATCCTCGGTCCCCCGTGCTGCAAAGCGAGCGCCTAACCCACTGAGCCATCCCGGCTTCCCCTAAATTTATTTCTCATGGTGTATTGGTTAACAATTCTGAAACTGCTGTACATGTATACTCATGTTGATCAAATAAGTAAATGTATAATGGATATTGGGAATCAGGGTTCTTACTGTCAGAAAGAGAAGTAAGAAGGGAAGCCTAGAATGAACCTTATGGTACTGGAATAGTTGAAAACATTAGTATAAAATCATGTTTAGCATAATATATGTACAGTACTGAGAGGGCCTAGAAGCAATGACACCAGTAGCAATGAGCAGAACTTGTGCCCAGATTATGGTTTTAAAATACCATTCTCCAATAGAAGCAACCAAGTATCCTTGGAGAAATGTCAGATTTTAGAGCTGGGACAAGGAAAAAAAAAAACCCTGCATTTTTCCGTGTATAAGATGCCCTCATGTATAAGATGACTCCTACCTTTCTAATCCAAAATTAAGAAATCAACACATGGGTTAATCCCATGTACAATATGACACCCAATTTTTGGTCTAACAATTTTAGACAAAAGTATCATCTTATACACGGAAAAATACAGTAACTCTGGAGTATCTTGAAATACCAGAAAGGAAGGAAGTGTTTAAATTTCAAAGGGATGGAGGTGTCAACCTGAGAGAGCTTCCCAATAGTCAAATGGAATAACTTGAGCAACACAATAAATAATGTAATATTAGATATAAACCAAAGTACAAAATAAATATGCATGCATCCATACTGATATAAATATATGATTGAATAAATATGAGGTATGATAAAAAAAATGGTGATGGTGAATACTGCTGTGAGTGCATCCCATGGAAAGGCAGTGATCTTCAATCTGGGAAGCATCGCGTTGAACCTTAGTAACAGTGTGTGACAAGTTTCAACTTGTTCAGTGGAATCAGTTGGTTGTAAGCTATGGTTGAGAGAAGGTGTGTTTTACAGTGTGCCATAAATCATGGATCACGAGCAACACATAAACACAAATTTCTGTCAAATAAAAACATTACATCCCCCAGTTCAGTTCTCTCTCTGTCTCCGTATCTCTCTCTATCTCTCTTTCAAAAAAAAAAGAACTTAAAAAAAGGGGAAGCTGGGAGCGCTCACTTTGCAGCCCTGGGACTGAGGATCGAATCCCCGTT
>PVKE010009771.1:0-43986 GCA_004027555.1 Craseonycteris thonglongyai | reverse complement strand
AAGGAGATTTTGGGAGAGGGTTGGGGGAAGCAGACAGCTTCTGTGTCCTGGGGCACTTCAGGTTGCTGTGTTAGCTGTTAGATAGCAGGGTAGTAAAGGTGTGGCCAGGGGTGGGGGCATGTGAGTAGGAGCTAGGGCGGGCCTGAGACACAATAGCAGATTCCTCTTTCAGCAGGGGGGCTGGTGGTTCAGTGGGGGCGGGGCGCAGGAGCTCTGGTCTTTCCTCCTCCTGGCTGCCCCTCCTTCAATCGTATCTGCAAGCCACGCCCGCAGGGCAGCACTTGGATGGGCTGGGGCCTGGCAGAGGCCCCGGTCAGCCGCATAGTCCCGCGCACAGGCAATGACACCACGGAGACCTGGCAGGCAGCCCAGTTGCACGCGCGGTCCGCAACGCCCCAGAGGCCGCCCAGCTGAGCTCTCGCGAGCAGGCAGCAGCGCTGCCGTGGCCCAGTGGGCAGGGCGCCGAAAGCCGGTCCTGCGCACAGGCAGCCGTGCTGTGGCGGCCTAGCGAGCAGGGTGCCAAAAGCCCTGTAGCGCACCGGCGAGCAGGCAGCGGCGCTGTGGGGCGGCCCGGTGGGCGGGGCACTGAAAGCCTGGTGCACGCACGCAGTGATGCGCAGCGGCCCAGTGGGCGGGGCGTCGAGAGCCCAGCTGTGCACTTCCACGCAGGCAGAGTCGCCGCAGCGGCCTGGTGAGCAGGGCACCAAAAGCCCAATTGCGCACTGGCGAGCAGGCAGCGGTGTCGCGGCGGCCCGGTGGGCGGGGCGCCGAAAGCCCAGTTGCACGCTGGCAGTGGCGCCGTGGCGGCCCGGTGGGCGGGGCGCTGAAAGCCCTGCGCGCACAGGCCGTAGCTCGGGCGGCAGCCGCTCTACGCTCCTGACTCTGTTGAGACCGCCGGATTCACTCCAAGCACGTCCAGTGCAGCTGTGCCCACTCCAGCCCCAGCCCTCACCCCAAGAGCCCTGTCCTCAGAAGGCGCTCCCTCACAGTCAGTCTCCTCCGTAAATCAGGGGTGCTGAGCTGCTGTGGGCCAGTGCCCTGCTCTCACCCCGCCCGCCGGGAAGTGCCGCCGCCCTGCCCCACAGTCCCTGTTCCACTTTAGGCTCTGTGATCTGATGAGGGCACTGCGTGCTGTCCCTTGAGTTCGGATGTTAAATTGTCCACAGTCTTGTGGGGCTTCCACGCTCCCTAGGTCTCGGCTTCCAGCCCGCCCTCGATCCAGCTCCACTGTGACCGTAGTCCCCCAATCCCCCTTTGTGTTTGCCAGCCCCGAGCCGCGCTCCGAGTCTCTGTCCCTGAACCGCTGCTTCCCTTTCCCTCTCCCCCTCTCCCCTTTTTTCTCTAACCTTTGGGTGTTGTTCTGTGTTGTGTGGTTCTCTTAGTTGAGGTTTCTTCTCAGGGTTTCCCCTGTGGACTCCCCTCTGTTCACAAGGCCCTTCCCAGACAGTTATCGGCGTGCTCCTCTCATGCCGCCATCTTGGATCTTCTCCGATTAATGGTTTTTAAAGAGCACTCTGGCTGCAGTATAGAGGACTGGCTATAGGGTAGCAAAAATAAAACAGAAGGCTTTTGTGTTGAGCCAGGGGACTCTCACTTCTTGAATTCTGTTCTTCATACTGGTCATACAGGTGCTGCTTTCCCGTAGCAGGTGTTCTAGACTCTGGTCTCTCAGTAGCAAACCCACTGCTGGAGGGCTCTGGAGGTGTGGGGGAGAAGCCTGGGTCATTCAGTTCACCTAACCCCCTGCCCTTTCTTCCGAAGATTTTCAGATTTTCGCTCCACGTTTGTTTCTCATGAGGACTGTATCTTGAGGGAACTCATATGAGGGAATATCTTGTGTTAAGAGCCTAAGGAAAATGTTAGCTTTCCTCAATGGACTTTAAAAACAAAAGCTTTATGTTTACCCAGAAGGATTTATGGCTAGAGTGTAGAGATGAGGGACAGTGCTGGGTTGGAAAAAGCCACATAAAGGGGATTCAGCTTGATAAGAACCTTGAACTAGGACCAGAAACCTGGCTCAACCTGTTAGCATAGCGACTACTATGTTGATACATTTGAACACACCACTTAACCTTTTTTGGGTTTTGCTTCCTCATCAGTAGAGATGACACCTGTCCTGGTGACCTCATGAGTCCGACATGGGGTGCAATGGAATAAGAATGTGGAAGCATGGTATACAGAGGTACCTCAGAAATCTGAGCTGGTAGTATTCCTTTTTTAGGAAATTAGAGATTTGTCGCTTGTTGGCTGTTCGTATATAATCAAATAGCATTCCATGAACACTCATGAAAGTGTTTTCTCCCTGGTCATGTAATCCTAGAGGAAAGAACATGCAGCGTGTGATAAGATCTGGTTGACTGACTCTTCCTCCCCCACCCCACGAACCAATTTGAGAAATAGTTAGCATCCCACCATCTGGCCAAGACATTATGTAGGCCATTCCTGGGAGGTTATTGACTGAGGTCTCCAAAGGTTAAGGGAGTTGACTTGGAATCACTAGGAAACCTGCAAACAGACAGATACACAACACACACACACACACATGCACACACACACAGGTAAACAAGGAAGGTGCAATTACAGTTGTTGGGAACTCATAGTGTTTGTGGATGTTGTGTATGGAAATCAATCATTAAAACTGTGAAAAATTGCTTTTGTGGAAATACCTTCAAATTATTGAGAAGTGAGTGACTACTCATAATGCTGTCCGGGAGTGGAACTGAGAAGGAGGCATTTGAGCAGATTCCTGTGGGCTACTTGGAGACCTCTATATAAAAAAAAGAGGAGGCGTGCTTTGCAAGCAAAGATTAGGGTACAAAACAGCATAGTGGTTCTAGGAACTGATGCCATGAGAAATAAGTTGCCACAATCAGTCCAGATTGTGGAAAACTGCTGTGTGAGCTGATGTTGGCTTATCTGACTAAAGATTTTAAACTCTTTCTTTCTTTGATGCAGTGTTTAGCCATCGATAGAGCCGCTCTGAGGCCCAGTGTGCCAGTGTTGGGAAAGTGTAAGGGTGGGCCCCTGTAATGCCAAGCGTGGTGCCTTCCCGGAGGTCAGTGCTTAAATATGTACTGAGAGGATGCAGCCGTGATGGCTATCTCAGCGCTTCAGAGAAGACATCTCTCTCAAATCCCCAGATGCTGGGGAAAGGACACTGTGTGTCCTGTGGTGTCAGGATGCTGAGAAAGCACTCAGGTCAGCCGCTTGCTGCTGTAGATTCAGCAGTCACATCCACACAGGAGTCGCTGCGGAGGCATCTGCCTTCCGCGATCAAGGCCCTGGGCTGAGGAGGAGTGGCGGTGGGCTCTAGTCCCATGAGTACCTTCTGTGCAAATGGCACCCTTTCCATAATTACAAAACATCTTTTTGGTGTTGCGTAAATAAGTATGGGATGAAATGATCTGTGGTCAGTAGTAATGGGCGACAAGGGAAGGTGCCTTCTCAGTGTGTTTTCCGTCACCCACTGAGTTGGGTGACCTTGCCCTGGACTGCAGGCCATGCTTCACTCTGCCTTGTCCCAGCCCTCTTCGCAGGTGTCCCACGATCCGCCGGAGCTCGTGGATGTGACTGCTCGGTTGACCTCTCAGCCTGTGCGTTCTCTAATCTAGCGGCTCAGTCATGCAGCCTCCCTACCAGAACAGAGAATTCAGAGGAAAGCACTTCCCACCCCAACCTGGGAGCTAATGACCCACAGGAATGCAAAAGACATTCCTGACCAAGGCCCTTCCCAAGGTATCACGGTACTTCCTTGCCATATTTTTTAGTGTTTGCCTCCTACTGATCCCAAGGTGACATTCTGAGCCTTTCACATCTGCTGCTAGATGGGGCTTGATTCTGTTACCAACCTTAAAACAAAAAAGGTGATAGTAAGCTTGCACCTTTTGGGGATATTGTAGGGACATAATTTATTCAGTGGCTTCCTACTAAAGCCTAAAGAGAAATAGGTCCATAATTAAAAACAAAAACGAAAACATCTTTCCTTCCCCTTTTCCCCTGGTGTTTTCCCACCCTGTCCTTTAAAACTGTTTTATTGTGGAAAATTTTAAACATAAAAAAAAGAGAGAATAATTATATAAGAACCTACAAATACCAACTTTTAACAATTACCACCTTTGGGGCTTCTTGTATCATCTATAGTCCCACTTCCCCATCCTTAATTATTTTGAAGCAAATACCAGATATCCTATCATTTTATCCATGAATATTTGAGTACATGTTTCTAAAAGATGGAGTTTTTATAAAATCTTAATACTTCCATTAACAGACGTAGTAATTCCTTAATATCATAAATAACTGATCAATATTTAAATTTATCTCACTACCTCAAAATCTGATAACATTTTGTTTTAATCGGGTTCCATTGTGATTGTTAACAGGTCTCTTAAGTTTCTTTACATCTCTAGGTGCTCCTTCTATCTCTACATCTATCACTTTTTTCCCCCTTGCAGTTTATTTATTGAAGAAACTGGGTCTTTAGTTCTCTTTAGTTTCACATAGTGTGAATTTTGCTGATTGCATCCTCATAGTATTGTGTAACATCTTCATGCCTCTGTATTTTCTATACCGTGGTGTTGTGTCTAGAGATTTGTTCAGGACTCAGATTTTATTTTTTGGTGAACATACTTGATAAATAGGTGGTGATGTGAGCTTCTTTCAGGAGGCATCTAATGTCTACTTATCTCTGTGTTGGTTGATTGAATTTTTAAATGTTATAGCTTCTAGAGGATTCAGGTCCCTGAATGTTTACCTGGGCCCAGGTGGTGACCTTCAGAAAGTGGGGCAAAGAGAGATGTGGTGTGCTCACTGAGTTCCTTCTCTGTTGAGGTCTGATGATGGTGGGGCTGTTAACGTTCTCTGTCCCTGAACTGTTTGCTTCTGTTAGTTCCTGAAGTGCTTGCTGGCGGGTGAATCAGCACACATTTGGTGTAGACTAAGCACTGCTGCCACGGTTTGTTTCTCTTGGTCATAAAAGACCTGTTCATATAAGAAACGTGGAGTAAGGAGAGGTTCAGAGTCTTTGAAAGTTATATTTATTCCAAAAAAAAAAAAAAAAAAAAAAAAAAGAAAGTTATATTTAGAGGTGTTTCTTGGTTTGATTAGACCAGCTACTTTTGCTGATGTTCTCCAGGTATGTGTTTTCAGTTCATGTGTAAGGTGATTCTTTTCTTATTTCAGGATCTCATTTTGCCCAACGGTGGTACTCCAGCAGGCACGTCAAGTCCAGCTTCCTCATCTTCCCTTCTCAATCGACTTCAACTCGATGATGACATCGACGGGGAGACCAGAGATCTTTTTGTCACAGTTGATGATCCCAAGAAGCATGTCTGTACAATGGAGACCTACATCACATATAGGATCACCACCAAAGTAGGTCCCTTTATGATTGTCAGCCCACGTTGAATGGTCTTGGACAACCGGAGTCCTACCTCCACGATTTCTGTGTTTGCTTCCTTTGTCTTTTTGTACAATTCTGGTCCCTTTATATAATTGCGGGCATGGTTTTCTGAGATAGTGGACATATTCAGATTAAAAGATATATGTATATATTTTTAAATCTCAAAATGAAGGAGAAATTGTGACTACAGTCTTTTAAAGAAAACATTTAATCCTTATACAGTTGATTCTTAAACACAAAAGGTTTAAACTATGTGGGTGCACTTGTTTAAATATGGGTTTAAAACAGATTGTTTTCAGTAAAGGTTGTCTATGTATTTTCTCTTCCTTATGAGTTTTGTAGTAACATTTCCTTTCTTTTAGTTTACCTTATTATAAGAATACAGTATATAATACTCATAGCATACAAAATGTGTTAATTGACTGTTTATGTTATTGGTAAGCTTCCAGTCAACAGTAGGCTCTTGGTAGCTAATTTGGGGGGAGTCAAAAGTTATACATGGATTTTTGACTACACAGGAGGTCAGCACCCCTAATCCTCCCATGTTCAAGGATCAACTGTACTTTCACTTATTTAACATATTAATATCATGTTATACTTGAAATTTATTAATCATTATATCAACCTAAATCTCTGTGATGACACCATGAGTATAATTTGGTATAATTAGACTTAATGGTAAGGGGAGAGGGACTAAGAGAAGGATAGAAACGAATATTTATTGACCTTTCACTGTGTGCCACTATGAAATTACTGCCTTATCCGTTCCACACCTGGTTCACGTTTGAAAATATGTCTGTGTATGTGTGCATATATGCTCGTGCACTCACACAGTCTTCCCCCACTACCACTGCCACTGGATACCTCCTATTTCCCAGGCATTGGGCTGGGTGCCTAGGTGTGCATTGTATCTGCAGAGGTCCTAGGTCGATATACGTATTCCCATGAATTATTTTCAATTACTTGTTTCTCCCCCTAGGGAAAACTTATTTTTTACCTTGTAGTTAGTGAAATACAAAACCTGTTTTTCTCGAATTTGTGCTCTAAACAGCTAAACGACAAGGTGACTGCGTGCTGGCACAGCGATGCTTGCCTCCCTTCGTGTTTTTCCACACCTGCTTGATTCCTCTGCCCTGCAGTTTACCTCCCCAAATGCTAATTCTGTTTCCTGACTGACTAAGGCACATGCTGCAACTCACCACTCTCTCCCGTGCCTCTTCCTCTTTTATTCCCTTTTCTTTCTGTGTCCTTACTTTCTGTCCCTTTTCCTGGGACTATTTGGTTTCCTCTAAGTCAGATAATGTCTTAGGATAATCTTTTCCAAGTCGCAGTCCTATGTTTTCACTTGGCTGTGACGCTACCACCTCAGGTGAACTTGTTGCAGAAGTAAGTTTTGCTTATGACTGTCAATTCCAGCTCTGATCTCAAACCAGAGCCCTTCTCTTTTCCTGTTTCAAATAGAGACACCAGGTTTAAGTATCTTGGTGATGCATTTGGAGCCTTCTTTCTGATTGTTGTGCTAAAGGATAATGTAGGTGTGTGTGTGTGAGAGAGAGAGAGCGAGAGAGTGAGAGAGAGAGAGAATGAATGAACACAGGGTCCCCAACACCTGAACTTGTCCCAGGATCCCCACTTCTGCTAAGGTTCTCAAGTAAAGTTAGTGGTCAGAGAACAAGGATCATATGAATATTTATTCTATTACTTTGAGCTTTGACTCCCTGGACAAACCACAGCGCTGCTTTTGCCTGAGTTAAATAAAATGAGCCTAGGGCTGAGAGCCAATGTCGGCGAAGCATTCTCTACCCGAGTCTAAGTCCGGGGATCCTGTCTCTAGTGGCGGAGGCAGGCCTTTCCAGGGCAGGCAGCTTTTGGCAATTTTCTCTGCCGGGTCCTAGAATGTATCATCATAGTAACTAATTATTGAGCACTGAAACACGTACTGTACTTTTTTTTGGCAATAGAGACCCTTTGAATTTTATTTTATATAAGTAATACATGCTTATTGTAGAGAAATTGGAAAATTTGAGTAAGCTTAAACAGTGAAATAACAGATTTATAAGCCAGAACTAACCACTTATAATTTTACGAACTATTTATCTTTATTCACTTATAAAAAATGAGTATTTTGCGTTGTCATTTTGCTTCATATGTTGCAAACATCTTTCTCTGCTAGTAAATGCCAGGAAGCCTGCTTTTATGCTATCAATTCTACGTAAGACTGCAACGATGTTCCACTGTACTGATGAGCTGTTATTTATTTTGTGCTAAGTGCTTTAAATATATCATTAGTTAATCCTTACACTCAATGAAATAGGTACTGGTGGTGTTTTTGTTTTGTGGATGAGGAAATTGAGACACAGAGACTTATAATAAAAAATTGCTCAAACACATGCAAGTGATATGTGATGAAGCTAGAACTTGAATCCTGGTCATGACACCGTTTGCAAGAGAGGGATGCCCCCCGCACCTCACCCCCCTGCACTGTGGCTCACTACCCCGGCCTCACTGTTGAAACTGATGGAAATGCAGAAGTGGCTGGAGGCTGGGAAAGTGGCCAGAGTCCAGCTGTGGAATTTACTGTGTTGACCAGTGTGCTCGTCTGATTTTGTTTTACCTTTAGGAGTGTGCTCACACACCAGAGTCTGTTAGAGCAAAAAATGGATGGTTACATTCTTGCCAGAGTTGTGTGAATGGACAGTGGCAGAGGGGTGTTTTGGATATTAGCAGGTTCGAGGTTGAAGTGATGGGTCATGGAATTGACGCTGATTAAGGAAGGAAGTAGAGAATGGACAGAACGTCAAGGAACTGTAGGTCCCAAGAAGCAGAAAAGGGGTTACAGGGAAAGGGACGAGTCGGAGATATCAGAGGTGCTGGTTAGAGAGGGAGATATGTGCATTTCTGGGTGATGGCAGTTTGTGGAGAGGCCGTGGGAAGGAGCTGTTGTTGGCTTAGGGTGGGTGTTGTATGTGCAAACCAGCTGGCTCCTGAGGGCACCCAGATGATGGAAGGGCTTTGGAAAGGCAGCCTGAGAGCCAGGTGCTCTCAGGGAATCAGGAGAAATGATGAGGCCGTCAGTAGATGGCAAGTGTGAGGAGGGATAGAGATGGATGGATACACGAGATGGCATGAGGCTCAAAAGGGTTTTCACAGGGCCGTGGAGTGGTGGTGGTAAGGAGCAGTGTGCGATGAGGATGTCCACAGCAACTCTTGGTCTTGGAGGGCGGGGCGAGGTTCGTATAATGGGAGAAAATGAGCAGACTTCCACTTGACAGGACAGTAGGGCTCAGGGAAGTGCCAGCTTTCAGAATTGGCACAGGTTGAAGAACTACAGGACTTTATTATTGATTCTGAAATGGGTGTTCCAGGGGGTTAAGGGGAAAGATCTGAGACAAAGGAGGTAAGTGGCAGCTGGTATCTGAAGACAGGAAGCCCAGAGGAGCGTGAGGAGGAAAGCCCCAAAGCCTCTCCAGGCGTTAGGCTCAGGCGCTCTCCTAGGGCGGTGGGGTTGAAGCCGAATGTGATTATCTGGCTGTGATTTGATGAGGGAAGAGGTCCCTTTGGGGAAAGGAGCTCACTCAGATGTCTGACGACCCAGCTGTGGCCTGGACAGATAGCATTTCTGGCACAGACCAAAGGTCTCTAGAGTCAGTCGGTTGTAAATTTTGGATTGAATGGAAATTCTTTGGAATGGCTCCAGGCCACAGTCACTGGACACATTAGCCCCTGGAAAACAAGAGGAGGTTTTTTTTGTTTTTGGTTTTTTTTTGTGGTAGGGATGAGAACCAGAGTACTGGTACTATCCTGGGTGAATGACTGATGGTACTGTGGCTCTGTGCTAGGTCTTACAAAGCGTTGAACGTAAAAAATAAAATTGTCAGGGAGGCTTAGCGATCACCAAGAAGATATTCATATGGAGCAATGGTGAAATGGATATTCTTCATTACCACTCTGGTGTGCAGTTATCTGTATGTTCATCTGACTTTAGGTGTGAACCCATGACCTTGTGATCTTTGTGGGTCTTCCTAGATTAGGGAACACAATATGGAAGGACACAGAACAAAAAGGTATAGTGATTGTCTCTGATTATGAATTGTGGGTGTGAACTGTTCTTTCTTTTTCATTGTTTTGCTTACCAGAGATATTAGAAAATAACGACTTATTACCTTATTTTCCTTTCTAAATTAGATCCTGAATTTCACAGAGGAAAAATTTACTGCAATCTCATACTTGGACTTTTATTGGCATGCATATTTTATTAGTACTGTGAGTCTTATAATTACCTGGGTTTCTCTCCAGAAATTCACAGTAATGCCTGGGGCCCAGTTTTAGCAAGTGGGCAGAATTCCGAGGTGTGTTTCACTAGGCTCATTTCTGACTCTACTTTTCTCTGTGTCTTTGTTTTTCCTTTATCTTCCTCACCTATTTCTAAGTTACATTATTTGATCATCTTTCACGATACATTATATCTTTCCTAGAACAAGTTGTGGCAAAAATAAGTACAATAAATCCTGCGTCAGAGAAGTGGAGCATCCTTCTTTTTCACGATGATTATTTTTTACTGTATTGCTTTCCAAAGCATCGCACAAATTTTACTGTGTTGTTATATACCTTTTGTCCTTAAAGGAACTGTTAAAAAATTAAGTGATTTGTGTGTGTGTGTGTGTGTGTGTGTGTGAGAGAGAGAGAGAGAGAGAGAGAGAGAGACTATAAAAGTGTTGTATGAGAATAGTAGAAAATTTGGAAATAAGAATGCGTATAAAGAGTACAGTTGTCATCACTTCAAGATTCTTCTTCTAAACTTTCATATCCAAAATTTTAATGCCAAAGACACGACAATGTATATGCAATTCATTTTGTAGCCTGCTATTTTCTCTTAAAACTATATTGAAGTATTTTTGTCACTAAAATATGTGTTACAGACATGATTACTGCTAACCATAGAATAAATATGCCATCATTTCCTTAACCATTTTTATTATTGGACACTGGGTTCGCAATGAACAACCTTTACAACTCTCTTCTTACTGTTGAGGAAACCAAGGCTCCAGGGCGCTTCATGGTGTCACAGAAACCCTGTGGGGGAGATGCTAGGACTGCTCATGCCCACCTTCTTCCTGCCCTGCCTGGGAGGAGTGTCAGGTTACCTGCCCTCAGTATGGCCATGACCCTATGCCTGCAAATTCGTTGGCAGTGATTTGTTCTGTAGACTTAAGTATTCTTTAACCCCTTGCTCTCCAATCCTACAATGCTAATTCCATTGGGGATTCTTCCAGTAAATCATACAACCCACCTTCTCACCACTACTGCCCATCACTGGGGAAGGTTGTGTTTCCTGGGCATAGCTGGTGGGCACTGGACTCTGAAAGGGGGTGGGGGTGGAGGAAGAGTGAACTGGGGGTCAGTCTCAGTCAGACCCAGGCCTTCAGCTTCACAGTTTTGCCCAGACTGTGTGAGCACAGCTGTTGGGGAGGATGAAATCATAATTTTCAGTGCCAGAGCCGTTCAAAGTTTTTTCTTTGATGAATGACTCTTGTTCATGCATTTTAGAGATATTCTTGGTCTTGTGGGTTGAAACAGACACTTGGCTTGAAGGGGAAAATTTATAAAATGTCGCTAGAACCATTTTTATTTTGTCCTTTAATTTCTGAGAACTGTGACTCTCATATAGTTGGTCCCCCCCATAGGGAAAAATGGTTTCCCTGAGACACAGTTTTAGTTTGGGCAAATTAATGGGTAAAACTCTCATTTTGTTATAATTTAATTTAATACTGGTTTTCACTATCAAAGTCCTGCAGTCACATTTCAGAAACCTTAAATTCAGGAAAGAGGATGAGAAATATTTTTCCTCAGTGACATTTTGATATTACTCTCTTCTAGATTTTCTTTTTCTTATCATCTAAAATATAATTTTCAAGGTTATGGTTCTGCCCAAACCTTTTCTATTTTCATCTAATCTGAATCCTAAATGAGCAGCTGCTCTGTTATTTCTGCTTTTTGTGTGTTACCCCTCGGCCTGTGGCAAAACTTGTCAGCATATTTAGCAGAAAATGGAGATGAAATTTCTTGTAACAGGCCGAGAGCTTCACATTCGGTAGCAAAATCCTCCGTGGAATGATCCTGCTAACAGAACTTCTTAAAGTTAAGCTTAAAGGAAATGAATCGGATGTTTCTGAACACAGTTCTGAGGGATAGCTGAATTTCTATTTCTGAAGGGCAGCATGTAAAAGCCTTGACGTTTTCATTCTCCATCCCTGAATTTTTCACTGTGCCCTGTGGCCCCACCTTGTCACTCTGTGTTGGTAAACTGTGCCATTTGGCTGGTGTGTTTGGTGGAAAAAAAGTGTTTTTTTGCCCAGTTTGGTTATTCAGAGAGAGCTTTTTTCCTCCACGTCTGCCAAGATATGCTCCTATTCCCTTATGCTTTTTTTGTTCCATTCTTCTTACTTTGCAGAGTACTCGGGTGGAGTTTGACCTGCCAGAATATTCTGTTCGTCGGAGATACCAGGATTTTGACTGGTTGCGGAACAAACTGGAAGAATCACAGCCCACTCATCTCATTCCCGTAGGTACTAAGTCATTATAGCTTGTTACTCACGTTTCCTGCATTGTCTTTCCTGTGGAAGTTCACTCAGTTCTCGCCCTGAAATTACAGGCAAACTCTGCCTTACATTTGATAACCAGAATCCCCCATCATATGTGTAAAACATGGTTACGGATACTGTCATATATTTCACCTTTTGAGTTATGGTTTCTGATTTCTATACAGAATGCTGGTTTCTTCAGTTGGGTGGAGTAGGTTTTCACTTCCATTATGACAATTTTTTGAAGTATGGAGGGTCCTAATTCTCATTTGCTGCCTTTTTAAAGACTGTTTCATCCTTCCTAGACACTATTCTTAATGTTTGGAGAGCTGCCACCAGGTGAAGAGAGATGCTCGGTTTATAGCTGCCTGGGTTTTCTTTAGACACGGGTAATCCAGAGAGCAGGAATCCAGCACACAATCCCTCTCAACCACAGTTTTTCATTTAAAAAGACAAACCCAAAAGCCACTTAGCTCTGTTTATTTAAGCAGCATATAATATTTATCTATTACTTATCTTTGCTTATTTTTAAAAAAAGATTTACTTTATTGTTTGAGAGAAGGAGGGTGAGAGAGAGAAGGGGGTAGGACCCAGAGCAGTCTCCATAGTTGTACATCATTAGTTTTGTGACATAGTTTCATTCCACACAGGTGGATGTGGGGCCGCACAGGGCGGGAACCAAACTGGGTGGGAAGGTAGAGCCGTCACCATCATCCTGGTGGTTACCAGTTGCACCGCAGTTCAGCATATGGGTTTGCACAGGCTGGGGCCAGGATTCGATCCCCAGACCTCGTGGTTGCCAGGCAAGGGCTCAACCTGTTGAACTAGCCTGGCATCCCCACTTTGCTCCTTTTTAAAAATAGAACCACAACAAATAAAATTGAAAAGACTACTTAAAATCAACATATATAGTGAGCACATTTCCTGTTTACCTTTTTTTTTTTTTTTTTTTAGTGGAAATAATAACTATTTATATCCCAGATGTTTCTTGGGGCACCAGACTTTAGGGCAATTTGCACCATAAACCTCAGCAGGGCTCTAGGTTTCAGTAATCACCTTGGTTGAATAACTTCAGCTACTGATTTTCCTGTGACCACTGAATCTTCTAACTCATCTTTTCCCCCATGACTGGAAGAGGTTGACTATGCTGTGCCATTGGCAGTGTTCTCAGTTTTGAAGCTGAAAACAGCCATGCTGCTAGTGCTGTTGTGGAAATGACAGGACTTGGCTGCGGCTCCATTCTCAGCGATCCCCCTCCCCCATCATGTATCCCCTCTGCTGTCTCAGCCTGAAGTTTTGCTCTTTTGTCTTCTAATCACTTAAAAATGTGCCCGAAGTAGAAACTATAGTTTTTGAACCCTTGGAACTATTCCTTAAAATAGAATTCTAAAAACAAAACAAAACACGCGCGCACACACACACACACACACACAAAGCCCTTAATTTGGCAAAATTGACAGCTAGTAAATTATTTCTTAAGATGGACTTTTTATTTTAGAACAGTTTTAGATTTCCGGAATTATTATGGTTATAGTACTGTGAGTTCTCATATACCAACGCCCAGTTTTGCTAACTAACATTTTCCATGTGGCCCATTTGTCACAGTAAATGACCAGTAATGGTACATTATTATTGCCTAAAAGGCCTTTATTCAGGTTTCCTCAGTTTTTGCCTAGCGTCCTTTTTCTATTTCAGGATCCCATCCTGCACACATTACATTTAGTCATCAGATCTGTTTCGGCTCTTCTTGGTGTGACAGTTTCTCAGGCTTTCCTCTTTGTGATGACCTTGACAGTTCTGAAGGGTGCTGGTCAGGCATTTTGTAGAATGTCCCTCAGTTGAGATTTGTCTGCTGTCTTCCTCATGATTAGCCTGGGGTGATGCATCGAGGTAAAACGCCGTTCTCAACGCCCCCTGTCAAAGAGTACGTGTTATCAACAGTATTTCATGACTGTTGAGTTAACCTTGGTCAGCTGACTTGAGGTGGTGGTTGCTTCTCCACTGCACGGTTATTCTTTTTTCTCTCCTTCTTCTTTTCTTTGGGAGGAAGTCGCTCTTTGTACCTCTTGGCCCATGCTCTTTGTCAGGGGAATTGTGCTCCACCTCCTGGCAGTAAGTGTGTTTCAAGTGTGGTGCTTAACCATCAAAGGGTAGATAGCAACGCCTGCTGGTGAGACAAAGTAGCACTCGTGCCTGGCTGCTGAGGCTGGGACTGAGAGAGACGGGAAGAGTCTCCGGAATGCCCAGGAGTAATCCAGAGCATCTTTAAGTATGGTTTCTTATGGTCTGGGTAGAAGCAGTGAGAAAGGAGTTAGTTTAGAAGCAAGTGGAGACTTAAATTTCTTCATAAATCCTTAGTGTGCATCTGGGCTGGCGAGCTATTTAATACAGGAGAGCATCTCCGGCTTAAACATGGAAGTCAAACTGGAAACAAATCTTTCCCTGATAGAAATGCATTTTACAGCACCTTTGCTAGGAGGTGTCTACCTATCATTATATTAAGCATCCACTTGGTGTTACTCTTTTCTACTCGGCCTGGTGAGTATCCTTGGGAAGGTGAGAGGTTATAAGACAGACAAGGGACCCTTGCTCTGGAGAGTTTATTGTCAGCTGGAGACCCAGTAAGCATGTAATTATTGTGTATACTTTCATTTATTAAAAAAAACAACAACAGCTTTATGGAGATATGATTCACATACCATACAATTTGTCCATTTAAAATACACAAATAAAGGGCTTTTAGTGTCTTCAAAGAATTGTGTAACTATCAGTACAGTGAAGTTTAGAAACTTTTCATCACCCCAAAAGGAAATGTCCCACTCCTTGCCTGTCACTTCCAACCCCCCTATCTTCCCCAGCACCTGGCAACCACTAATCTACTCTCTGTCTCTATAGATTTGCCTATTCTGCACATTTCATCTTTTATGAGTGGATTTTTTTCACATAACATAATGTTTTCAAGGTTCATCCATGCTGTAGCATGTGTCAGAACTTTATTCCTTCTTATTGTCAAATAATAGTCCATTGTACAGACATAGCACTTTTTGTCTTATCACCTGTGATGGACATTTGAGTTGTTTTCACATTTTAGCCATTATGAGTCATGCTGCTATGACCATTTGTGTGTAAGTTTTTGTGTGGCTGTGTATTTTCATTTGGGGGGAGGTATGTACCTAGAAGTATAATTGCTAAATCATATGTTACTCTATATTTAACCTCGTGAAGAACTGACACACTGTTCTCCAGTGTGGCTGCATCATTTTATATTCCCGCCAGCAGTGTATAAGGATTGCAGTTTTTCCATGGCTTCACCAACATTATTCCCTGCCTTTTCGATTGTAGCCATCACTAATGGGTGTGAAGTGGTGTCTCATTGTGGTTTTGATCTGCATTTCCCTGACAGTTAATGATGTGGACAGTTTTTTATGAGCTTGTTGGTCATTTGTTACCTTCCTTGGAGAAATATCTATTCTGATCCTCTGCCCATTTTAAAATTGGGTTGTCTCTTTATTGTTGAGTTTGTAATAGTTCTTTATATAAACTAGTTAAAATTGGGTTATCTCTTTATTGTTGAGGTTGTAATAGTTCTTTATATAAACTAGTTACAAATTTTCTCCCATTTAATGGTTGCCTTTTTATTTTCTTGATGATATCCATTGAAGTTAAAAGGTTTTTAATTCCAATGAAGTTAAATTTATCTCTTTTTTTTTCTTTGGCTGCTTATGCTTTTGGTGTCATAGCTCAGAAATCATTATCTAATTGCTTCTCGGCCTCTTGGCTAAGATCAAGTGTAGAAATCATTATCTAGTCCTCGCTGAGGAAGATTGGTAGCTATGTTGTCTTCTAAGATTTTTATAGTTTTTGCTATTACATTTAGGTCTTATAAATTTTGAGTTAATTTTTTGTACAGTAAGTTTTTATTTCTTTACTGAGGCTGAATAACTTCCCATGATGTTTTTGGACATTGACATTTCCTTTATGAATGTCACTTAATCTTCTTTCTTTTTTCTTAATGGTTTGTAAAAACTACATATCTTCAAAGAAACGAACCCATTTGGGAATAGATATCTGTTATTTCTCTGGTTGTCATCTGTCTTAGACTTGACTCCATAAAAATAGCATCCTTTCCCTCCCAGCCAAGTTAATCTTTCCTTTATAGTTTCTGGCTATGAAGCCTGTTGCTAACCTAGAATGTTAAAAATATATGTCTGTATTTTCTTCAGTTACTTTTGTGTCTTTACTTTTAATGCATAAATGTGGACTTCATTCTGATAGATGGGAGGACCTTACCGTTTTCACATGGTGAGTGCCCAGAACCACTTAGGGGTGATCAGCCATCTTTATCATAGCTTGTGCCTTACATTGTATCATGCATTAGACTTGTGTATTCTTGGGTTGTTTCTGAACCTTTTGGTTCATTGATCTGTCTAGTCCGGTGCCCCTCCTACACTATTTGAATTATTGTAACTGTACCACAAATTTCAACGTCTGATTGGAAAGGTCTCTCATCTCTGCCTCCATCTCCCAATATACTCTGTTTTCAGAGCTTTTTTTTTAGCTATTTGCACATTTTTCTTTTCAAGGTGGACTTTAGAATCTTTTGAATTAATTGGAAAAGTTCTTTCATTTGCCTTTCCCCATTGGCTGTCCTGAGGCCTGCCCTTGTTTCTAGTCCCTGTGGCTCTGAACTTGCAGCTTCTGAGGCTCTGCTGGCGAAACCCAACTCTTCACTTCCTAAGCGGACCTTCCCTGTGCCTGAATAGAATCACAGATAGCTGATGCTGGTGGCTTTTCTCTCAACCCAATCTTTTCTGCTTTGTGTCTTTAACAAATTCTGTCCTGTTAACAGTGCCTTTATATTTCCTGGTGCTGCAACAGATTTTTCTCTTTGTTCCTGTGGACTTTTAAAAGCAGAAAGAAATAAGCCTATGTTTTTAAAATGCCATCTTAAAACTAGAAGTGCGCTGGATATATGTTTGTCATCCCATAATGGCAATACCACTTGCATGTCTTTATTATCTACTAGTAGGCACCACCAGAAAGTCTTCATTATGGCATTTTTTTTTTTTTAATTTATTTTTTGGCCCAGAGTTGGTTTTAACACTGCTTCATTTGTTAGGATGAAACTAGTTACACAGCAGATAGATTTCATGGTTTTATGGGCATGGATTTTGGAGACAGAACAAATATATTTATTAAACTCTATAGTGTTGAATTTCGCTTGAAAATGTAATGCTTCAGTTTTTATGAAGAAATCTTCACTGGAAGGAGCATTTGTATTTATTATGTACCCAGTTTTATTTTGGGTAGTGATTTAAACACATAGGAATTAATTAGAAGAAATTCATAATGCAAGAACTGTTTTTCTTCATGTGAAACACTCAGTAAAAACTCTTAACTTTATTTTCTAGTTGGTTTCTTCTTTTTTGTATTCTTAAATATACATGCCTTTAGTTTACCTAGTAGATAAATTAAGTACTTTGAATTAAACCCAGCTTGGTTATTGTTCTTTAGCGGGACAGAGCTTTTAATTGTGATGCTCTTTAATTTGTTAGTTGTTTTTACTTGGGAGCAATATTTTCTGTTAGATTGATAAGGGTAGGAAAAATAGTTTTCTGTCATGTGGTGGTATGCACTGAATATTGTTGAATTACTTAGAAGAAGCATTTTAAATGCTGACAAAGGAAGTTGGACCTTTCAAGACTGAGCCATTAAAATCTTTGTTCAGATTTCCCACCCAGAAATAGTAGCTTTTCAGTGATAATCTAAAGGAAATAGGCTTTTGTCTCACAGATTTTAAAATGCTTTCTTATAAACTCGTAAGAAATATATGTGCAAATGCTTTACCAAAGTACTATAAAAATGTAAATATTTTAAGATTAAACCTTGAAATATTTCACGGGTTATTATTGTAATGCTTTGCAAATAGGATTTTTGGTAGGTTTCAACACATATAGGGATATATAGTTAAAAAACAAAACAAAACAGTTTCACTGTGGAAAATGTCAAATATACTAAGGTAGAGAGAATGCAGTGAACCCTCATGCATTCACCCATTTTCAACATTGATCGACATATGGCCAGTCTTGTCTCATCTCTATCCCTCCCCACTCCCTCACCCCCATACCAGGTGATGTTTGTAAAAAGTGACTGAAGCAACAGAAATGTCTTATCTTCAGAAGTCCAAAACCAGTACCAGTGGGTTTATATGAAGGTGCAGGCAGGGCTGCTTTCTTTTCTGGATGCTCTAGGAGAAAACATGTTCCTTCTCCGGCTCCTCCTGGCCCCTGTGCTCATGGCTCACGGCCTCTTCCTCCATTGTCCAAGCCAGCAGCACAGTGTCTCCTCTCCTCCTGACATCTTCCATGATCACTGGAGACTGTGTCCTTCGTATCGGTACAGGAAAGAATCCAAAGGTGTACCACATGAGCCAAGCAGCCCAAGCCAAGCAAGTGGCAGATGTATCAAAAGAAAAGCAATAGTCACATTCTCAAAATGGCACGAGAGTGGGCAGGCCCAGAAGAAGAGCAACTGCCCCGGAGAACAAGGAAGCTTAGGATTTTATTCGAAGGAGGGCACTCAATGGTCAAGTTTTAGGGGCAGAGTTGGCAGATTGGGCCCTGGCTGGCCACTCCTTCCTGTCAGAAGGTGGGATTCCCTTGTCCTTACTTGGCCCTTGTGAGAACTGCCATGGTGACTCAGAGGGTGGAGATTGTTCCCTGCCCGCAATGCTAATCGCATGATAATCCATTACAGCTAATAGCTGCTCCTTTTCTTAAGGATGCTCCCATCTTCCTTTCCCTTGTCTACTTTCGCATCCCCTTTCCTTTTGTCTCTCCATAGCCCTATTCATTCTCCCTGTAGGTGATGGTAACAGCATCATCACATCTTTCTTTTTTTTTTTAATTGAAATAAAATTCACCATTTAAAAGTGTATAATTCAGGGGCTTTTGATCTATTCACAGTGTTTTCTAATCACCACCTCTGATTTCAGAACATTTTATCGCCCCCATAAGAAACTTCATTAATAATCACTTCCCATGTCCGCTTTTCCCCAGCCCAACTATTGTGAACAATTCTGCTTGAACATTTATTGTACAAACTTTTGTTTGAACGCTTGCTTTGTTATCTTGGTTGTATACCATGGAGTGAAATTGCTGAATCATATGATAATCCTATATTTACTTTTGTGAGGATATGCCAAACTTTTCCACAGAGGCTGCACCATTTTATAATCCCACCAGCAATGCATGAGAATTCTAGTTGCTCCACATACTCGCCAACACTTGTTCTTTTTTTCTTTTTTTTTTTCTTTTTTTCTTTTATAGCCATCCTAGTGGGTGTGAAATGGCATCCCATTTGGCTTAAAGGATATGTGAAAGTTCCACCCTTTACTTCTCCTTTTTGCTTTTTGTTCTCAGGGTTTACAAATTTATAAAATTAGCTGATATTCATAAGACTTCCACCATGTGCTTGGAGCTGCATTGAGCTCTTTGCTTGCAATAATTATCTCATTTCCAGAATACAGATGCCCTTGATTTCACCAGTAACCCAGATTCCTATGCATAAACAACTCAGAAGCTAATTTTAAAGGTGAGGCTGAGAGTAGGTGTGTCCCTTTAAGAAAGCTTGAGATAGGAAGAAACAAAATTTTGAAGCCATGTACATTTGGGCATAATAATGCTAATTACAGAAGGAACTTCTGTTTGCAGAAGGTATTCACACCAGGGTTCCTTTTAAATAGCAAGCTTCCCTGATTCATTAAACATAAAGTTCAATGTGCTAAATCTGCAGACTAGCTAACTATTTCAGGAGGTTATCTGTTATGTTAAATGAGGCACACCTAACCACTTATTTGCTCATTAGGCCTTCCTCCCAATTCCTGTTCAGCATGAGCAAATGAGGGAATGCTCAGCAGGACTTGTGAGATCAGAACAGAAAAATAGCCAGTGTTTGGTATTAGAAAGTCGCTGCTCATCTTTAAAGAACAGCTGCTGCACTGGGTAGGAATAGGGCAGAAAAATGCAGTATTGAAGGCAGTACCAAGAACAGCTTTGTTTGGGGCTAGAGGAAGGTTGTGGAGTTGAGAAATCAATGGAAAGAGTGGAAGTAAAAGGTAAATAATTTTTTCAGAAAGGTCGAATGAGATAAGGAGAGGAGCTGTGAAGTCAAGGATCGTTAGATTTGTTTTTCTCAGGTAGAAAGAGAACTAGCCATATTTCTGTAGACGCAGGCAGTAGAGCTGGATGAGGAGATGTTGAAGATACTGAAGGGAAGGTATAATTAATTGATGATGACAGGTGCATGATAGTGAATGAATGGGGCCAGGACACAGATGGAATAGTTAGCTTTGAAGAGGAGAATGTGTTTACAAGGACCTGAGGAATGGGGGTGAGGGTGGTGCCCGGTAGATGGGTTTCTGTGGAGGAAGCAAAATGATTAGGGAATTTTCATATGACTTCCTGACACCTGGTTCCTCCTTCAGAGAGGTGATACTCTGCTGAGCATGGAAGGTTGGCAGTTGGCTGTAGGGTTTAAGGAGAATGGCTGCCTATGGGAATAGGAGAGTTGGTCAGAATAAAGGAATTGTCTTAAAGCACAACTGTCCCTATGAAGACAGCTTCTCCGGTGCCTGAACAATGGGCTGGGGGGCATATGTGTCTGACCCAGCCACGCAATTCTAAAGTTCTACCCACGTGCAAACTCCACTGGGCATCTGGTGTAGACATGTCATCGCCGTGTGGCTCTGGAATTTTATTCCCGACTCTACTCCCTTCCCTTTCTTTATTCCTAAACCTTTCCATGGTGCCCTCTGGAACTCCTTCTCTGCTAAAAGGAAACCCCTCCATTTTTAGCCTCTTCTGTGAACACTGCCACCATCTCAAGATTTATCTGAACACTGGTTGTTCCTGAAGATTAGTAGTTCCCAGAAGTTGTTGCCACTCCTACAACCAAAACCACACAAACTTGTATCGAGTGTATTCTGTGGCAAGAGTTGTTCAAAACACGGTCAACCTCATAGCTTAATGTAATCCTCATGACAACCCTATAAGGTTTGTACTTTTTTTTTTCCTTTTTCTTACAGATCGAGACACTGAGATACCAAGAGATTATAGAACTTAACCCAAGTCAAACAGCTTGGCAAAAGTGAAATTTTAACCTAGGAGGCTTGGCGTTGGTCTTAACTTGGAAACTAAAACACACTGATTTTGCAAAGCTCGTGCAAGTTGAGGCTGTCAAATTTCCACACCTCCCCAGTACTTCGTTTCCAGGGGTGCTGGTGTTGCCCATTCCTGAATCTTTAATAGGTCTTGTGTTGTCAGTCTGGGTGGCTTCTTGGCTTTTCCGCTCCATGTGACTTAGGATTCCAGTTTTGGGGGTTGGCTAAGTTCTTGTTTCTGGATCTTATTTCTGTGTTTTTCTTTTTTGTTTTTGTTTGTTTGTTTCTGTCATTGAGGGTTTATAACTTAAAACAAAAAAAAATCTCTTTATGGCTATATTATGAGGATTTAAGTCCTTGTTCCAGTTTTTTCACACATTCTACACTTGTTCCTTTTTTTAAAAAAAATTATGGCCATCCTCACGGGTATGAGGGGTATCTCCTTGTGGTTTTGATTTGCACTTTCCTAATGACTAATGATGTTGAACATCTTTTCATGTGCTTATTGGGCTTTGTATATCTTTGGAGAAATGGCAACAAGATCATTTGCCCATTTTTTAATGTAAATGTTCTTCTAATATTTCAGAGCTAGCACATTTCAAGTTGTGCATTAAGAGATACTCCCTTTCCTCATGGTGACAGTAACAAGAAAGGCCTTTTAATCAAGCATTTAATCATGTGACTACAGAAAAAAGTTAAAGCTCAGAGATGCTTTGGTAGCCACAATATTAGCTCGAAGTCCATATGACAGAGAACTTTGAGTAAGGGGAATAAAGGAAGTTACATCTTTAAGAACTCTTGAGTGTAAATCTGAGCAAAAAAAGGCTTGGGAAAGGTATATTTTAGATATATGGGTTTGCCCAATACACTTATTTCAACATCTGCTGTATTTTTTTTACGCCTTGTACTGGGAGTAGAAACTTAATGTATTTAAATATATTTTGGGGGGAAGCCGGGATGGCTCAGCAGGTTAAGCGCTCACTTTGCAGCCCCAGGGACCGAGGATTGAATCCCGGCCCCAGCCCGTGTGAACCCATATGCTGAACTGGGGAGTGCCCCCAGTTCAGTTCTCACTGGGGTGAAGACCCCAGCCCAGTTCCTGCCCTGTGCAGCCCTGCACCCACCTGTGGAATCAAACTATGTGGAAAAACCAATGATGTACAACTATGGAGACTGTTCTGGGCCCTCCCCCTTCTCTCTGTCTCTGTCTCTCTCTCTCTCTCTCTCTCTCTCTCTGTCAAAAACAATAAAAACAAATCTTTAAATATATTTTTGTGTGTTGATATTGTCTGTCTTCTTTCCTTAGACTATCTTATCTTGTCCTAACTTTCTCATTATGTTATCTGTGTATCAAGCAATGTAAAATTAGTGATACTATTGGATTTACTGGATAAACATTGTTTCTGTATTCCACAGACTATGCTGTAATGTTTATTTCTTGCATTATAACATTGACAGGGTAGTTGTAATTTATTCTACCCATATTTTAAAAAAATGTTTATACTGATGACTAGCTACCTAAAGATCTGACTGATTAAGAAATGTTCTGGGACAGATGGGTCTTAGGGATGATTTACTAGCCTCGTGGGTTTTCTCTGTACCATTTTATCTATTACTCTGAATATTTTTCTTCCTGTCTTCATAGCCGCTTCCTGAGAAGTTTGTGGTGAAAGGTGTTGTGGATCGTTTTTCAGAAGAGTTTGTGGAGACCAGAAGAAAAGCTTTGGATAAATTCTTGAAAAGAATTACGGACCATCCTGTGCTCTCTTTCAACGAACACTTTAATGTTTTCCTTACTGCAAAGGTAAGGACAGCATTTCTCATACTTCTTCCCTCAAGTTAGCATTCTTCGGGCTTCTTAAAAGCTGTTTCGATCTCTCACAAGCCACCTTCATTACATGCATGGCCTGCTATGGTGGGTGTCACTGAACCATTTTGTGTTTTGGGTGTACATTTGGGTTAACATGGCTTCTATGTTAGAATTCAGGAGAAACACCCTATTGTAGCAGCCAGAGGAAGTTAGAATATTTTCACTTGCCAAAAAGCACAGAGAAGTGTTTTCTTAAGTGCTTCTTAAACACTTCTTGGCGCATTACTGGGTGAGGCCATTCTGACCCACCGTGGGCACGAAAGGATAAGAGAACATTTATCGAGCGAGTGTCTGATAACGATGCTCTTCACAAGAACCCTGTGAGTGTTTCCTCTTAACTCCCTTTTACAGATGAGGAAACTGAAGTTCAGGGAGTTTGTACATGTTCAAGTGGCATCGGGTGGATATGAAATTGGGTCTTGGTGGCTCCCGAGGCCACACTTTCCCCCTGTATCAGACTACTTGACCAAGAGTGGTTCAGCACTTGCCCACAGCCAAGTTTCTATCAGGTGAGCATTTGCCAGGCCTTTGCCAGAGAACTATTTGGCTCCCACCCAGTTGCCAGCATCTGTGTATTCAAACTCAAGCTGATCAGTCACTGACTTCTCTCTCTACTCCCCTGCTGGCAGAACTGGCTGGAAAACACGAGGTTACTCTACTCCAATTGTCTGCAGAAATGGGATCTCCTGCCCAGAATTCTCATGCCAGCTTCCTTCCAGCTCCATCTGTTTAGTTTCATGCATCACATTTTCATATTCAGGCCATAGGTAATTTGTTCCATGTTGGCAAGCGTACTGAGGCCCAGGTACTTCCCACTTCCTTTTTCAAAATGGCAAAAAGGAGAAATATTTACAGATACCATTAGTTGACATTAAAGCCTTTAGAGAGGATGTCATTCTTCAGACAGTGGAACCACAGGGCAAAGTCCTTTAGTGTTTGAATTTTGGTTTTTAAACCTCAGTTGGCATTGAGCCTCATGGGTAACGTTCCCATTCAGCTTCTGTTGGAGGCCTTTCCCCACATCGGTCAAACTTGTGCTCTTTTTAAAAACATTTTCTGGTGAGCTGATTATACATAAAGTAAATTCCATCCTGTTCCCCCAAAGCACAACTCACTGAGTTACCCAAATAACAGGCCCAGTGTCTGGGCAGGCCCTCAAGCATAGTCATTTTTATTAGAGAGAGAGGCCGAAGGGGAGGGGGTAGGTTTAGATCCCTGGTGACAGGAATCTGTGCCCCTCTAGGGCTAGGAATTAACACTCTGTTTGTATAAATAGGAAGTTGTGTCTGTGTGTGTGTAATTTATCTGTGGGCCAAGCAGTATGAAATGATTAAAAAAAAACAGTCCTTCGAAGTCTTAATCAACATTCAACTTCATGGGAGCGAGTAAGGGGAGTTGGCTTGCTTAAACTGAACAAATTCTGGCCCTTGTTCAGTTTTACTTGCTGAACTGCGTACACAAAATAACCCCATCTTTTCTCTTTTTTCTTTTTAGTGGGGGTAAAATACACATAACCATACTTACCACCTTAACTATTAGAAAACGGACAGCTCATAGGTATTAAGTCTATTCACGTTGTGTAACTCATCTCCAGAACTTCTTCATCTTGCAAACCTGAAACACTGTACCCATTAAAGAACAACTCCCCATCTCCCCATCTCCTCCTCCCTTCCAGCCCCCCATCTTTTAACACATCATGAATAACATGGTCTTGTTATTCAATTACCCACTTACACATTCTGCCACAGCAAAATGGAGAGGCGTTCTTCTTCCTTGTGCTGACATGATCTTATCACTAGCTAGAAGTGTCTTAAAGAAACCAGTAATGCTGGGAGAGGCAGGGATACTCATCATCAGCTATGTTCAAGTCAGTGTTTTTAGCTTTGGCAGAATTAGCGCAGCAATCCAATGGGCACTGCTAAATATAATAGCTGTACTCGTTAATTCACTTGGAGAGGACACACTGTTGTATAGATCCTCTCCCTCTGCCTCTTATTTTCTGAGTTTTCCATTTTCAAAAAGCATCGGCCTGGGGAAGCCGGGATGGCTCAGTGGGTTAAGCGCTCACTTTGCAGCGCCGGGGACCGAGGATCAAATCCCAGCCCCGGCCCATGTGGAACCATATGCTGAACTGGGAGCTCCCCCAGTTCAGTTCTCTCTCTGTCTCTGTATCTCTCTCTCTCTCTCTCTCTCTGTCAAAATAAATAAATAAATAAAAATATTTTTTTAAAAAGAAGCATCGGCCTACAGGAGTTGCATCACTGAGTCCCAGCTGGATGAGCCCTTTGAGTTTGTTTGTTGTGTGTCATCCTTAGGACCTGAACACCTACAAGAAGCAAGGAATTGCACTGTTGACCAGAGTGGGTGAGTCGGTCAAGCACGTCACCGGAGGCTACAAGCTTCGGAGTCGGCCTCTTGAGTTTGCAGCCATAGGAGAATACTTAGACACATTTGCACTCAAACTGGGAACCATAGATCGCATAGCCCAGCGGATCATCAAAGAAGAAATAGGTGAGCTCTTGTTGAGATCTGGACATGCCCAGAGACAGCTTTTGCAGAAGTGGCATTCGTGTGTGCGAAGCAGAATCAACTGCAGAAGTGCTGGAGTGACAGAGCCAGACCACCACTTACTTACCAATCAAATAACTAAATACAAGGAGGGGAGCAGGTCGTTGTGACCGGAGTATAATTTTATGCTCCATGCGTTGCCCTGCATGTCAGCCTTGTGTTTGTATTCTCCAGGGCAGACAACCAGGTCCGAGCCTCTAGATTCTCCCACTTTTCTCTCTTTTAACTTAAACTTTAAAAATGGAAACATGGACTCAGCTTCCCTTCATTCGTAGGAATGACCATTTAAAAAGCAAACTTAGGTATCTTTTCCGGCACGAAGATGGTTCAAGTGGGCAGCACGGTAACCTGTGTTTGTCAAAGTTATGATCCTAGTGAACCTTGATACTTGCTCCTACCCCTCTGCATTGTAGACCCACCCTACCTGACCTGCGGATTTCGAGGCCTTTCTTTATTCCTCCTGGTTGTTGCTACTACCTCCATCCCACTCCTCTTGTGGCCTCTTGCTTTTCTGCATCCCAGAATGTTGGGGTCTTTTATCTTCTTATACACATATAATGATCATGCTGACACGTGATGTGAAGCACATTAAAAAGGACTTACCAGTAGTTGCCATCCATTGGTTATTAAAAAAATAGCAACAATATTTTATTGTCATGGCAAGAATCTTGGTGACAAATGATGGGCCAGATTTTCTTTGTTGCCGGGGGTTAAGGGGGTGGGTTAGGGTGGGAGTCACATGGGGGCTGCGGTTTTAGAGAGGGCTTTAGGTACCATCCCCACTGAAGGACCATGCGAAGTGAATTCTGATGAGACCAGATGTTGGGGTGACCCTGAGGGAGACAGTGAGTCTGCCTATGTAAGTAAGACCACATCTCCTGTATCTGATATTTTCTAAAATTCTACTATTTTTCCATTGTGACTGATTTTTTTTTTTTTCCCTTTTAAAAATAGCTCTCTAAACCTATATGAGACTCTGCCCCCATTGTCTGTTAAATACAGCTTCACAGTGTGGGTAGGAGAATGGTTATTTTTTTAAAGCTATTTGGTGGGTGTAAGTCCTACAACTTTTCCTCAGAAGGCATTGTGGTCTCCGTTATTCAGAGGCACACCACTTCCCTAATGGGGTGGAGTTGATTGACGTTATGATGTTAGCTGTAATGCCAGCTTTTCGAGATTAAAAAAAATTATGTGATAAGCAGTGTTACTTTTAAAGGAGATTGTGTTCAGGTAAGTGAGTGGCCAAGGAAACACATCCTAATGCAGAGAGCTCTTGGCTGCAGGGGTTATTGAGTTAGTAATAGCAGTGGGTGCGGCCCAGCCAGAGCTTATTGGTTTCTCTTCCCCCTTTAGAGTACCTTGTAGAGCTGAGAGAGTACGGGCCTGTATACTCTACATGGAGCGCATTAGAGGGGGAGCTGGCTGAACCCCTGGAGGGTGTGTCAGCTTGCATCGGCAACTGCTCCACAGCCTTGGAGGAGCTGACAGATGACATGACAGAAGACTTTCTACCTGTGCTCAGGGAATATATTTTATACTCTGACTCCATGAAGGTAAGCTGGCTCACTGCTTGTACACTTAGGTACTTTGTCATAGTCATTATCAAAAAGGAATTGATTGTTGCCTATTTGCATGAGGTACAGGTTTTCTTCTTCCTAGGTGGACAGGATCAGACATGGGACTGACATCATGGACATATGACTAGAACACATGGTGAACCAAGGATGTGAATATAAAAAAAATAGTTTGGAAGAAATTCTTATTACTGTTCACTAAGAGTTCAATGGGGTATAAAATCTACTAAACAAGAACAGGGTGCTGTGGAAAAAGAACAGTTGGATAATTAGAGCTCTTGGAAGTTAAAATCTGACTGCTGAAATAAAAATTGAAGAGTAAAGTTGGAAGATGAAGTGCTCGCTTCAGCAGCACATACACCAAAATTGGAAGTTGGAAGATGAAGATGAAGCGATCTTGGAAAGTAAAACAAACAAAAAGTAGTTGAAAAGTGGGACAAAAGTGCAAAAACACTGACCATGTAAAAGAATGCTAAGAAACATAGAGGATTAGTCTCAGAGGTTCAGCATCTGACTCATTAGACTTCCTGATTGACAGAACAGTCAAAACTGAGGGAAGATAATCATGAAAGAAATAACACAAGAAAATCTCCCAAAGCTGAAGGACATGAGTCTTCAGATTAAAAGGGTGTTTTAATTGCCCAGCAAAAGGAGTGAACAAAGAACCAACCCAAAGCATATGATTAATATTTTGAACAAAAGTGATCAGGATCAATTATAGAATCAAATGCTCTAATGGCCATGCTAGAAATTGCCCCAGCCTGTACTTAGACTAGGTGGGGAGCCCAGCTGCAGGGTAGTCCAATGATGGTGACACCAGTTAGAGAAAAGGGCCAGTCTTCCTGAAAAAGACATGGGGCTCAGAGATGAACATAACTGTCTTCAAGTGGACATCCCCTTTCTACTTTCCAAAGCAGACCTCTGGGGGTAGGGTTTCTCACGAGAAACCTGTCAGTCTATTTGGGATGTAAAAATGGAAAACCAGGAAAATCATGGTGTTAAGAAAATATTCTACATCTTGAGAAGGGGAGTAAAAAAAAATGAATCAACTACCATAGTTATAAAAACCTTATTATAGAAAATTGCAAGCATATACAAAAGCAGAGAGATCATATGAGGAACTCTCATATAGCCATCACTCTTGTTCCATCTTGTTTCATCAGGTATAAAATTTTAAGGCTTCTGATATGTATTAAAGAGTAGACCATGGAAAATGGAGCCTGTTCCTGGTAGAATGAATCACTGTCTCATGTATAGTCTATAAAGCTGCCAATAAGACCCTTTCAAAGAGGATCAGGTCTGGATCTCATGACAATCAGGGAAAATGGTATAAACGTCCTTATTTGTAAGAGGGAAATAATGGTAGTGCTGGTAGTGATAAAGTCAGACATAGCAGTTTAGTTAGTGATTTTTGGAACTGAGGCTGAAAACCAAGACTTCTGACTTCAAATTTGTAACTCATTCTTCCCTATTATGTAGTATTTTATAAAATTGAAATCTATACAATGTATATTTAATCCTGTGGCTAATACAAGTTTATAAAGGCATCCTGGGTAGGGGGCTGGGCAAAATGGGTGAAGGGGAGTCTAAAGGTACAAAATTCTAACTACAAAATAAGTAAGTCATGGGATCCAGCGTATAGCAGAACGACTATAGTTAGTACTATGTTATATAGTTTGTTATATAGTTATTTATTATAACTTATAAGTTATAAAATTATATATTATAAATATATAGTTATATATTATAAATATATAGTTATATATTATAACTATATCGTTATATATATTATATATAATACTATATATAGTATGAAAGTTGCTGAGGGAGTAGATCTTAAAAATTGTCATCATAAGAAAAAAATTATAACTACTCTATGTTTGGCAATGGATGTTAACTAGCCTTATTGTGGTGATCATTTCACAATGTACACAAATAATGGAATCATGCTGTATGCCTGAATCTAATGTAATGTTATATGTGATTTATATCTCAATAAAAAGTCATCTCGACTTGCTTAAAATGAACCAGAATATTTTAATTTACTTGTAAAGTTAATAGTACCTGTTTTTGTGAACAAAAACACATTTTTACAATCTCTGAGGTGCCCTTGAATTTATCTCACATAAAGACTCACCCTTCATTAAAAATGCTTCCTTAGCCCTGCCAGGCTGAAAATCTGATATGTATTACTTTGTTCCTGCATGTGGCAAGTACGTTAGTATTTAATATATACTTGTACTTGAAGCAGGATTTTAAATTGTCATTTAGCAAGGCTTTATCTGGCATCTTTATTAAAATATTATGTCATCGGACCACAGCTTATGTGAGTAATTGAAGTTACACATCAAAGAAACACTTGTTTGTTTGCTGTCTTTCTTCACCCCATGTGTGAAGCATATGTATTAAGTTTCTTGTTTACCGAGCCTGAAAAAGTGTTAATCAGGTTAATCAAGCTGGGAGAATGGGTTGTATACAGCGTTGTCTGGGAAAGGGCATGAGAGAGGAAGTCCTAGCTCCAGTTAAGCCCAGTTAGAATGAAACGAGGCCCTATGCTGCCCCACATCTTTCCGACAGTGAAATACCTCTGTGGTCTGGGCAAGTCAGGAGTGACTTGATGGCAAAGCCAAGACTGCATGTGGGATTCTCAGGGTGGCCAGGACTAAAGAAAGACATGGGGAGAGTGGCAGGTGGAGTAAGTGGCTCCCGGGCCTTGTAACATTGCTACTTTTTAAGAATTCTTAACTATATTTTATGCCTCTGAGAGAGTCATGGAATTCCACTTCCAAAATAGCTTTCTGATTTTTAAGGTATAAATAGGATAGACTTTGCTCTTCAGCATGAAAACTAACCTTAGAGCTAGAAGATCTGCTGAAGGCCTGGCTGTGAAACCTGCTCTTACCAACTGCCGACTGGTCTTCAGCACTGAGATAGTCCTGGCTTTGCTTTTGGTGGGGAGGTTTGGATGTGGTGACATTTTGTCAGTCTCCTCCTTCTGTGATGGCCTTGAGTGAACCAATGTGAGTTTTTGTCATCACTTGACGTTTGGCCTGTGTGCCTTAGGAATTTGAGGTAGTTGGGTGGTGGGCACATGGAGAAAATGCTGGCGATCAGCGAAACCCTCTCCTAAGGGGGCTAAGGTTGGAGTTCCTCTCAGGGGTCAAAAAGCCCTTTGGGATCATCTGGTCTGTCTTGCTCATTTTATAGACAAAGAAACAGCCCCACGAGTAAACCTCTGTCTCCCGTGACCACAGTTCTAATGACCAGTCACCTTGAATCTGTGTCTTTACTTTGGCCAAGAAGGAAACCATATCAGCTCCTGCTTTTCATGGCTGAGTCTCAGCTGTCTCTTTAAGTGAGGCTGTGTTTGGGTGCCCTCTGTTCCCTTTGGAGGCAGAGAGAAAGCACAGAAGAAGAAGGGCGGTTATCGGGCCATGTGGAACACGTGGCGAGTATTCAGTGAACAACGAGGACAATTTTTACTAGAAAAATGGTGGAACTATATTTCCAGGATGCTGTGGATGAGAGTGAACAGTGCCTGACAGGGATGGGCACCAACGTTACCCTCAGGCTTAGGGCTCAAGTTAAACGTGCTATAGACACCTGCAGGCGAGCCCTTCCATGGGATTTCACATCTTCTATGCGGTGTGTACGTAAAATGAGTTATGGTAGTGATGGGCCGCAAGAGAGGATCTTAGAGTGCTTCCCAAATGTCAGCCAATGCCTTTTAAGTACTGCTGTCATTATGACCAGGCCAAGAGATGGAGAAGCTTTGATTAAGAAGGCTAGGGCAGGACCATCTTATTTCCCACCCTGTTTTATTCAAAGAAGGTGGTCAGCACATTTGACCAAGGGCTATCCAGAAAAAATCCAACCATTGTCAATATAACAAGAATGGTTACATGGCTGGATACTTTCCAGACAGCCCTTGTATTTGATTGAATTTGAAATAGTTACAGATATATATCTGTATGCTACGTATTTATATGTGTATGTGTATAGCATGTCACGTATCTTGTTATTTTTAAGAGATAGGCGTATGTATAACTCTAAGAGAACTGGCCAATGACTAGTGTGTGATGAGAGAAAAGCCTGGTAAGGAAAAGCCACACAGAGTAAGTGACTTCATGTGGAGGCTTGAATGACCCGTCGGAGTTAGCGGTGCCAGAATCAGAGGAGCGAGCATTTTAGACAGAAGGAACCACCAGTGCAAAGCTTCTGAAGCAGAAATGAGCTTGGTGTCTTTGCAGGTCAGAAAGGCCAGTGCGAGTGGAGCCCAGTGAGCAAAAGGGAGGAAGTGGGAGGAGTCGAGGTCAAAGCCATAGGAGAGACCAGGACGTAAGTAGTATCTTAAAGGCCATGGTTGGTTAGAGTCTGGATTTTATTCTTAGGAATAAAAGGGAAGCTGTTTGCTTTTATGCATGGGATTAACAGGATACACTTTTTTATTTTAAGAAGACAGCTAGAGCTGCAGTATGAAGAATGGGTTGTAGAGAGGGAGAATGGAGGCGGGGAGGTGATTTAGGACCCTGTCACTGTAGCCAAGTGGCAGCTGCCCACGGTGATGGGGAAGTGGGTGGACTGGGGGTATCTTTTGGATGAGGGGGTGTATTCCGGACTTGCTGCTGTATTCATGTGAAGTAAGAAAGGAATTGGGGATGGCTCCTGGATTTGGGCTTCAACTGCATGGACAGTGCTACTGTTCATTGGGATGGAAAGTCTGGGAGGAATAGATTGGGCAACTGGGAATCAAGTGGTTTGGGCCATGTTGAGTTCAAAAATGCCTACTAGTCATTAAAGTAGAGATGGTATGGCAGCTGGTGGTGAGTTTAGCTCATAATGGAAATAGAAATTTGGGAGCCGTTCGTATGTAGATGGCGTTTAAATCTATGGGAGTTGGAGAGCTTATCTAGTGATGATGGAGGCAAATAGTCTAGGCCTGTGCCCCAAGGCATGGCAGTAGTTAGTGGTTGAGCACCTATTAGGAGGAGGAACAAGTAGAAAAGGAGCCTGAGAAGGAATGGTCAGTGTTTTAGGAGAAAAAAGGTAGAGGATTACCTCAGTCAGGCCAAAAGATACATTTTTAGGAGAAAGTGTGATAAACACAGAGCACTGGGTTTAATAACGTGGAAGTCATTGGAGATCATGATTAGAGGTCTGAGATGTGATGCAGATGTTTGGGTTCAAAGACAGTTTGTCTTTGAGTAAGAGATCCTTAAATGTCAATTATTTGTTAGGTGGTTTCTTCAGCCGGCCCACCTTTCCATAGACCACACGGTGGCGCTAACGAGTCAAGTAACCAGTTTAGGCTTTAAGTCGACCAGTTCTGCTGCCTTTCAAAAACTAAAAAGGAGATTTTCTGGAAGACTGAGTGAGGAAGAGGGGGAGAATCCTCCTTCCTAAACAAAAGTGATTATAGGTTGAGGCCCTAATTTCTTGAAAATAGGAAGAAGTGGGATGTAGAAATGTACATGATCCCAAATGTTTTAAAAAATCAGAAAAGTGTAAAAAAAACTAAACTGAGTTTCGCAGTGATGGCAGACTGAATATATTTTTAAGCTTCCTCTTCTTCGTGAAATTGTACCAAAGTGACACTAGAATTGTTTTGTTTCTTTTTTAAGAGATGAACCTGCAAGGAGAAAGAATGATAGGAAAGGAAAGGAAATAATAGCAGTACAGTTGGGGACTAGGAAACAAATTGAGAGGTGATATGGGACATAGCTGCTTTTGAAGGTGACTGGGGTAACACTGAGAAGCCACCGGGTTTACACTGTGGAACCCTTCAGAAAGGACAAGAATCGGCGGCACCGGGGACCTCGGACTGAGGAAGAGGGAGCGCTGAAGAGAAAGATTAGTCAGGGGAAGCCGGGATGGCTCAGTGGGCTAAGCGCTCACTTTGCAGAGCCAGGGACCAGGGATCGAATCCCGGCCCCGGCCCGTGCGGAACCATATGCTGAACTGAAAGCTCCCCCAGTTCAGTTCTCTCTCTGTCTCTGTCTCTGTCTCGGTCTCTCTCTCTGTGTCAAAAACAATAAAATAAATAAATAAATAATAAAATAAAGAGAAAAGTTGCAAAAAAAAGAAAGAAAGAAAGAAAGATGAGTCAGGAGTCTGTTTAAGAAGCAGTTAGTGCCTCTGGTCCTTTTCTCCCTTCTCACACAGTGGCTGCTGTCCCTGTCCACCGGGGCAGGACTGGAGGGTGTAAAGTAGAGGGTCTGGGGGCCATGGGCCACTCAGCACAGTTGAGAGTAGGGTCTCAAATCCTAAAATCAAGATGTTAAGGAAAAGGTCACTGAAGGTTGAGACTCAGCCATTTTTCTCTGATTGGCTCCTCAGTCTTGCATCTTCCCTGCAAAGACTAGAGTAGCCTTTTCTAGAAGATCTGAACAGGCCAGGAGACAAGCTAAGTATACTTAAATTGATACTGATGTTGGAGGCAGGGGACAGGTCCTCAAATAGTGACCCAGTAGAGTCCCCCTAGACAATTGTCAAGAAGCCCTTGATGTGCAGAGCTCTCAGTTTTTTTAGTGTTTCCCTCTTGGATGAGTGGGTGCCCAATATTTCAGAGAAGATTCAAGATAAGTATCAAGTAAATAAAAAGAAGGAAAAGCATATTGAATGAAATGTCATTGAGGGCAAGGAAAATTTCCAAGGGGCGGGAGGGAATCATTAATATCTCCAAAAAGAGAAGAGAGATCACAGCCATCAAACAAAAAAAATTTTTTTTTTAATTCAGAGAACAAAAAGCTCATGGAAATTAAGACCATGATAGAAATTAAAAGAAAATCAAAAAAACCAATCAATGACAGAGAAGAAAAACTTAAGAAAATCACATCTAATGTGAAACATAAAGACAGGTGAAGGATTGGACAGCAAACACGTGAAGATGAGAGGACTAGACCATACTATTCATCTGAGCAACAGAAGTGCCAGGAAGGGAAAACGGAAGAATGCAGAGCCTCGAGGAAGTCCTTCAAGAGAAAAGATTAGAAGTGAAGACAGTATGTTACTGGTTGTGCCTGAAAGATGAAATTTATGGATGCCTTTTCCCTCTCCTCTACATTTTTCTGTATTTTCCAATTTTTCTGTAACAAATACCCCTTAAAATTTGGAGGAAATGTGCGGCTTCAGTATTCAGTGTGTTGCCCTAAAACACTGAACTCACACGTGATCCTGTTTCAATAGAATGGATGTGTGGAAGGAGCTCGTTGAAAGGGACAACCTATAGCCTATCATGTACTCTGAACTTATGTCTCCAGGACCAAGCCAGACTCATTTTCCTGCTCGTAGGCAAATGCTCTCCTAGAGGATCATCCCAAAACAGGCCACGGGGCTATCTATGTTGGGTGTTTCATTTCTGTGTTCATTCGAGCTGCTTTGTTTGTTGCTGATCACCCATCACGTACACGAATTTGTCTTGGTTCTTTTGACCTGTCAAGCCCCTGACATACCAGAGAAAGAACCGTTCTGTTCTCAGTTCTCTGCACAGGGCTGAGCTGTGCTGCTGCCTTCATGTACGTTTTGTCCCTCTTACAGTCAGATCTGAAGCTGGTCCTGGGTGGGCCTCTGGGTAGCCGCTGACCTTTTACATTGGGGCTGTTTTTGGACTATCCTCCCCCTGCAAGTTTCTGAGCCCTCAGCCTCACTAGGGGAAGGCATGAGCATAAAGTGAGCATGAGTTCTGGGAGGTGGAGAAATGTTGAGCTTTCCCGCTGACATTAACCATTCTGGCACTTTCTTGGAAAGAATCCAGTGTAGGTGTTGAAAGCCAAACCACAGAATGTACCTGTGATCTAACTTCCAGATACTTCTGGTTATTGTAGTTTAGTATCACTAGTTTGTAATAAACGTTTTGTGTAAACATTATATTTCCATTGTTTAACTTTCATTAAGGATAAATTCATACCCCAAAATAAATAGTATAACTATCTCCCATGAACGCATCAGCTAGCTCCAGCAGTTGTCTACTCATAGTCCATCTTGTTCTAGCTCTGCTCCCGATCCTCCCAACCTCCATCCCCCGGATTGTTTTAAAGCAAACCCCAGATACCATATCATTTCATACAAAAATATTTAGTACATATCTCTAAAATACACGCATTCTTTAAAAAAAAAAGAAAAAGACCCACATTATCATCACACCTAAAGAAATTGTTTCTCATTCTCAAATATCCAGTTGGCATTCAATTCCTCAGTTGTCTCAGACACTATTTTAATCATTTGGATTTTTTACAAGTTGGGATCCAAATAAAATCCAAATGTTGGTGGATATGTTTCTTAAATATTTTAAAAGCCCTTTCTCATCTATTTGTTTTTCTTTGCAATGTATTTGTTAGAGAAGCTGAGCCATTTTTCTACTTTATATTTGAAAAGAAGGGTAGTGAAGTTCCATATTACTAGGACCATTTTGAAATCATGATGAAGCGCTCTACAGTCTACTCCAGGGGTGTCCAGCCTTTTGGTCTCCCTGGGCCATGTTGGAAGAATTGTCTTGGGCCACACATAAAATACACTAACACTAATGATAGCTGATGAGCTAAAAGAAGAAGAAAAAAAAAAAAGTCGCCAAAAATAATCTCACAATGTTTTAAGAAAGTTTGCGAATTTGTGTTGGGCTGCATTCAAAGCTGGCCTGGGCCGCATGCAGCTCGTGGGCCACGGGTTGGACAAGCTTGCTCTACAGTTTTCAAGGGAGATGTATTCCATGCCTTGAGTTCAAAGTCACCTTGTCATAGAGGCCCCCCCCCCACCCCCCAGGCCACCCTGTGGACAATTCTGTCTTCCAAACCTTTGGCACTCTATATCCTCCTCCTTCCCTGTTTTACTTTTCCTCCTCAACACCTAGCACTACCTTACACACTATATATTAACACACTCGGGTTTTACTTGCGTATTCTGCCTCCCCCTCAGAATGTGAGCTCCCTGAAGGCCAGCGCCATGTGGGATTAGTGCTCTTCTGTGTCCCCAGCACCTGGTAGAGGAATGAAGAAACATTAAGGCAGGACAGAGACGAGGCAGGGTGAGGACGGCTATGTAGAGGAGGTGCAACAGGAGGCAAAGTGCGACGCACAAAGGATCTGCACGTGCTTCACTGTTTTGACTTCTCGTATCCTCTAGAATCACAGATCCCTGTACAGTTCCTTGAGAAGCTCAGATGCCAAGTTCCTTTTGCTTGTCACTCAGCAATGGGGACACCTCTCTGTCAATGCAGACTGGATCTGTTGGCCCTTTCACCCCAGTGCATACCGAGGCCCCATCAGCCATCAGCTGGTGAGCCAGTTTTGTCAACAGGGCCTATGTTGTCTAGGGCAGGAGGCCGTGCCTTGCAGACCCTCGCCAACAGTGTGCAAAGGTCCTCACAACAAGCATGGAAGTGTAAACCACATCATCTTGATTCAAAACATCTTTCCCAACGTGCATTGGGGTTGGATTACAGTCAGACTGGGGAACCACAGCCCTGCTGGGTAGTCACCACTGTGATACCTGCCCGTGCTGTGGACTCAACTGGGCCCCTCCGCCAAGCCTCAGTGTTCTTGTACATAAAATGGGGATGATACCCTTTCACTTCTGCAGGATTGTCTCGAGCTTTTGTTGTCATTGTCATTTAGTTTTTCCCCCCGCTGTCCAGTGATGTGGGGGTCTTAGCACAAATCCTCCAGCCCACCTGCACGAGAAGGCAGCTTTCTGGCCACTCCAGGTGCGGCTGAGGGTAACAGTGGCTGAGAAGGCAGAGGGCCCACCTCTCCTGGGGGCCTGGGGAGGCCCGCGCTAGCTTGGGGGGTGCTGTGGCTGAAGCTGGAGCGCCCCTCCCCTGCTTCGGGCATCGGGGCGGAGCTATGCTGGGGCTGTCCCAGCGGTGTGGAGCTGACCTCACCATTCCTCCCTGCCCAGGGGCCTGGGAAGCCTCAGCCGTGCTTGCCACACCGACAGGATGTAGTGCTGGGACAGCCCGTCTTGTTCCCGTTCCTCGCCTGGATGTGTGTACTTTCTCCTGTCAGAAACGTCCTATGAAGGGAGGACATGGCAGTGACACGGATTCCAGGGGCCCCTCTCCCTGATGTCTCATTGCCCTGCAGGGAACCAAATCACATGTCGATTCCTTAGAGCGGAGATTATGATTTTACTCCTGGTGCCAGACTGGTAGATTTAGAGTATGCGCTGGGTTCTGTGAAGCCCAGAAAGGACCCTTGATTTTTGTTTGTTTGTTTTACTCTAGATTTGTGCTGTCCAGTATAGCAGCCACTAGCCAAGGGCGCTGTTTAAGTTTAAATTCAAGTTAGTTAAAATCAAATAAAAATTTAAGTCCAGTGCCTCCGTCACACTAGCCATATTTCAAGAGCTCAGTTGGTCCCCAGGGCTAGTGGCTACCGTATTAGATGGAAAAGGTTATAAACTATTTCCATTGCAGCAGAAAGTTCTATGGAACAACACTGGAAACTTTCCTACTCAAAGGTTGATGAGTATGGGGCAGGGACTGGGGAGCATTTAGGAGAAAGATGAGCAGCAGACAATGAAAATAAGCAATTGCAAGTTTTACCTCATGTTCTTCTCGTGGTAAAACACTTCTCCAAGTAAATTCTTACCTCAGGGGAAGACTTGAGGTTCCCTGTGTGGACACATTCCATTAGGAGGTTGTCCCCAGAAACGTTCTCAACTTTTCAGTCACTGCTCACCTTTCAGGCTATTGTCACCTTTCAGGGACATGCCATGCCCACCGCTTAGCCAGGAAATGGCTCCTTCCCACCTACCTCATGCCCTGCAGAAAGGTCGCTATGGGCAAAGTGCAAGATCAGAAACTTACAGCAGCGTGTGCCTCCTGAGCTAGCAGGAAAGGAAATTCTTACCCCTCCTTGGCTTGCCATTTGTGATTCTACTACAAGGAGATAGAAGAAGCCCTTGGATGAAACGTGCTTTTCTAGAATGTCAACTGGAGGCTTTCCTGTTCTACCTGGTGGCACCTTAGCAGCAGAGACACTCATGCCCAGGAGCTAACTATGTCCTGGCACAGGCCCAAGAGTAAGTGTCTCCTTACACTTTGAGCGCTGGACACCTGGCTTGCCCCCAAGGCCTGTCCAGGCTGCCTTTCTTGGGCCCACTGACCACTCCCTCTGGCAGGCTCACTGCTTGTCTGCAAGGATTCTGGACCACAGCTCGCTCCGCACCTGCAGCCGCCCCGTGTGTCTGCACCTCTTCCTTCGACAGAACCCCTCAGGTAGAGACTGTATCTCTTTGCTCTTTGCTTGCCTGGCCCAGAGTGGAGGACAAATAAGGAATTCATGGAGCAATGAGCAAACCAGCCTGCTAGGGACGAGTCAAAGAGCCAAGAAGTCTCCGGACCTTTCCATGAACAGTTCAGAGGACGTCCTACATGGTCACCTACCTGGCTCCACATGTCAGCACAGCTAAGTGCTCTGCGCACGAGGAAGCCAAGAGCCCTCTCATCACCATGGCTGTGGGTGGGCGCCATTCAGCCCACCTGCCCTGCCCCGGAATTCTGTCACGTTCGGAACCAGGCTGAGGAACCACACTGGAAAGCTCAGTCCCCGAGAACGGTCCTCCCCTGAACCCTCCTTACAGGGGAAAGTACGTTAGAAAATTACAGAGAAAACTGTGTTTTGTTCAAGTGGGATACAAATGTCTGTGTACATTGTTACTATGTTTCCTCCTGGAGTTGGTGTGAGGGCGTCTTAGATGTTTCTCTCACCCGAGCTCATTTCTTAGCAGGCCTTTGCTACCAGCTTTACCCTCTCTCTTCCCAGGTTGGAAAGTATTTGCATGAATTAATCACCAAGTTTACTCTTTCCCACAAAACAAGACGCAACTCTGCTGCCTCCAGAGGCCACGTCACATGTCACAGTGTAGCCAGACTGCCCCAGGAGCACGTGGCTGGGCCCGGTGCCGTGATTTGGGGGAGAAGTGGCCTAAAGAAACAACTGCCTGGAGCGTGAAGGCCCCGTTGTGAGCTCTGTGTTCCATGACCCCCTTTCTGCTTCCCACAGGGCGTGTTGAAGAAGAGGGACCAAGTGCAAGCCGAGTACGAAGCCAAACTGGAAGCCGTGGCCCTGAGAAAGGAGGAGCGGCCCAAGGTCAGGGCGGCCCCCGGGACGGGTGGGCTGCTCCGGGCAGCACGCTGCCCTCACCCCCAGACTCCAACTGAATCTTGTCCCCAGATACGGAGACCAAGGTGGTCAGTGGCAGCTGGGCGTTGTTGATGCTGTGACTTCCCTTTTTGCTCCCTTTATGTCTTAGTTTTGGGCGTTCCTATTGTGAGTGTGGGGTTGAGCTTTCTGCTGAGTCCTAGGATTTTTTTTTAATTCCAGCTCTGTTCTTCATGGGTAATTCCTCTCTGTGTAACATGGAATTGAAGAGAAAGGGGAAGGACAGTGTTGATCAGTGTTTCAAAAGTGGGATTTGTGGACCCGTCCACAAACTCTTCTCGGTCCATGACGGGAAGCGTAGAGACCCGAGACACTGCGAAAGCAATCTGACACTTGTGAAAGGCTTGAGTGAGTGTTGGCGAACAAGTGTGGAGCAAGCTGCGAACTGGTTTTGCACAGTGGGGCTACAGCTTGGTTAGATGGGAGGGCGTGGGGTGTGGAGCCAACAAAAGTGGTCCTTTACCAATGTTTGAGAAGCACTGGTCTAGCTTGTTTATGATGCCTTCCAGCTCCAGTGCTCAGCATCCAGATAGAGAGGATCAGAACTAAAAATGCATCTGTCATACTGGTCACTCCCACTCGTTGCCTCTCTTCCCCTCAGACAACCAAGATTAAAAACAAGAGTAAGAACAGCCAACACTGTTGCAAGTGCTTACAATGGGCTCAGCACCTTATATGATCTCATTTATTTTACACAACAACTGTGTGGTTCAAATACCATCGTTATTCCCACTTGGCTGGTGCGCCAGCCCAGGCCCAAGGTCACACGGCTAGCAAGAGCGAGGCCAGCCTGCAATGTGACTTCAGAGCCTGACCCGCTGCCATTCTGTTGCTCTGCTCCTTTGTGTTTGTAATTGGAAGGTGCATTTGTGGTTGAAAAAGGGGTGGGGCAGGGAATGTTATTGAAGAGATCAATGGCAGGGCTCCAAGTTTCAGGGGAAAATAGTTTGACATCGAACTGTTTGCGTTTCTTCTCATTGCTGCCGCCATGCTGAGATCAAACTAGAAAGGAGCTGGCTGTGGGAGTTTGCAGCCCAGACCTCAGAAATGGCGTGCCCTGACTCTGTCTAGTACTCTTCTTTGTATATTAGTCACTTCACACGGCCACCCCAGCCATCCACCGAGGCCCAGCGGGAAGGCAGTGTTCTTTCCTCATTTCATGGGGGAGGAACCGAGGCACAAAGCTGCTCGATCCATTGCCTCGTTTCTTTGATGCCAGAGGTCCTCATCCAGGGGGCTTTGCACAGCAGGTGCACAACCCATATTCTCTGCACTGCTTCATGGGTCACCCACAGGGATCTGCACGTAAGCGTGAAGGCTGCATACATCCTACGGGAAGTTGATGATAGAGACTAGGACTCTTGTCACTGGTCCAGTGGATGCAGGGACTTGGTCAGCAAGCTGGGCCCCCTCCCTCTCATCCACTGGCTCCACCCTGTGTGTCCCCAGGGAGGCCATGAGGGAAGTGTAGCTGTGTGCATGGCTCCTGGCTGCCTGTCCCATCTAGTCCCAGCTATGTGTCTGCTAAGCCCTTGTCTCAGTCTCACTTAGAAGAATGACATGGAATACTCTGCTTATATATTTCAAATTTTCGTTCTCTTAATTTAGCTTCCAAATATAAATAGGAAAGCCAGGAAGGAAAGGCTAGGAAGGGAAGGGAAGGAAAAATGGCATCTTATGCCACTGGCCCAATTTGGAAACTGAGGATCCTGTATTTAAATGAAGGTCCCTTAAATAGTTCTAAATACACGCTTTCTCAGAAACTGATTTTGTCATTTAATAATACAGGGGTCCCCCACCCCCGGGCCATGGACCAGTAACAGTGCATGGCCTGTTAGGAATTGGGCTGCATAGCAGGAGGTGAGCAGCAGGCAGCTAGCAAAGATTTATCTGTGTTTACAGCTCTTCCCCATCACTCACATTACCGGCTGAGTTCTGCCTCCTGTCAGGTCAGTGGCAGCATTAGATTAGTTGTATAATTAATTGTTCCATTATATGTTACAATGTAATGATAATAGAAATAAAGTACACAATAAATGTAATGTGCTGGAATCATCCCCAAACCAGCCCTCCTTTTCTCTCCCAGTCTGTGGAACAATTGTCTTCCACAAAACCCATCCCTGGTGCCAAAAACGTTGGGGGGCCGCTCATTTAATATATACTCAGCGCTATGTGGGACAGTTCCTTTTCAAAGACAGGAGCTGAAGGTTATGAGGAACAGGCCGCGTGAAATCTTCACTATGCCATGGCTGGCTGCCTGAACTTCACATCCGCCTTGGAGCAGATGCAGCAGAGGGACAGCTGTTTCTGGCTCCCAAGTTCCAGCTCACCGAGCATGGGGGGCTCCGACCTCATGCTCTCCCCTTCTTCCTGGCCCTGGGTGGCTTCCCCTGTCCTCCCAGTGGGTGTCGAAATCTTCCTGTTGCGGCTTTTCTCAGTTCCCTGGAGCAGGCTGACCCGTACGACTCATTCTCTTGGCCAGAGGACTTCTTAGAAGAAAAGGTTTCTTTCCATCCCCTGAGATGAATTAGCAGGTTCTGAACACAGCTCCGTTCCCTCCGCACGCGGTGGGTAGGAGGGCTGCATCTTCCCTCTTTGTGGTGGGATACAGAGCCATGCCAAAGTTATTTTTGCTACTTAGTAGCAACTGTGATAGTTAACAACAAAACGGGGACTGTCGTGATGGAGTTGTACCAGTGAGTGTGACCTCACAGTGGGGACAGCAGGAATTGTACCACCAGTTTTGGACCCTGGGCAGCAGCTAGTTCATGGGCAGAGCATCCAAGTCGACCATGGTTTGGTAGAAATAGCACACGATCTGGAATCAGACGGCCCTGGTTTCAAACCTCAGCTCTGCCCCCCAGCTTTGGGCTGGCTTCTGGCTTCTTATCAGCCTCTCTGGAGTTCACACCCATGATTGGTGTGAGGCCGTGAAGCTCAGCACAGTGGTGCGTAGTGTTGGCTGTAGTAACAAGTGCTTTCCGTCCACACTCCCGCTGTCTCTGGTAGGACTGCTGATGAGAACTGTGTTGTCTGGGTTTGTTGTCACTTATGATTTATTTTATTATTTTATTATTTTATTTTTTGAAGTCGTTATTACTAAATGGGCTATTTTTTAATTTTTATTTTATTGTTAAATTTATTGGGCTGACATTGATTGGTTACAATTAGATAGTTTCCGGATGTACAAATCTACATTACTTATGATTTAAAAAATTTTTTTATTGGCTGAACATACTGTTTGGGGCTTTGTTTCTTTGTATCCTGAAGCTTCCGCTGTCTCACATACCCTGATGTGAACATGAAGGCAAACCCTATCGATGCTTGTTCTCATCTTACAGATGAGGAACCAGGGCCCAGGGGAACTCTGTGTATAACTTGTGTGCCAAAGCTAACGAACAGTGGAGCTGGGATTGGCCCCAGATGTGTCTGCCTCCAAAGTTGAAGCCCTTTATCCCCACTGCTCCGGCTCCCAGCCATCTTTGTGCCATGAGCGGGGTGGAGGGTTCGAGCTCTTGTGAGCGTGTCTAGATGAACACTAGAGGGGTTGGGGGAGGGAATATGGACCTTCTCTTGGGTCTTCCGTCTGTGTCTGCGAGCTCCTTTCAGCCGCATGTGGGTGAGCTCATCTTGTGCCCTTTCTTCTCCCTCCCCACCTGCCATTCTCTGAAGTTTGTTTCTTTTTATCTATTAAAACAACAATGTGTTCTTTCAGGGATCAGTGAGTTGACCAAGGTCAGTGGCCTCTTCTCAATCTTGACCCTATCTCTGCATTTTTTCACCTTTTTTTCAGCTCACGGCTCTCATAGAAAATGAAAATGTTTGTATGACACATGGGGATAAAGAGACCAGGTTGCTTGAAGCTGGAGGTGAGCAGCCTGGGACTCTGGCAGTCTAGGAGCTCATGGAAAGAGCTCAACAATACATTTTTAAATGAATGTTGAGTGAATTCATACTGCCACCCTGCTTCCCAACCCACAAAAATGCTTACTCTCATCCCAAATTACCCTTCTCTCGTCACTCCAACAACCCATATTCTGTAATGGATAGGAGAACTGATGTGAAAAATGCAGTCTTATTCTCTCTTTAGGAGCTTCTGTCTTTTGAGGTCTTAAGGGGTGATTTTTTTTCTCTTCTTCTTGGTGTTTGTGGTAAATAAGACCTAACCATTAGCATTGGATATTGCCACCTCAACATCCTTCAGACACAAGATAACAGAGCTAACAATATCTCAGTCAAAAAATGAAAACATTGAGATAAGAAGGAACTTGGGATGTTTCTTTCTGGCCAGTTAACTGCTTGTCATAAAAACACCATTGAAAGAGAAACAAAAGCAAGAACACAAAATGTGATCCTGAGTGTCTGATGCCAGTGGTCTTCCTCTTCATAAAGTTGGGCAACTTCAGTAGCTGGTCATTTCAGACAACTCATCCTGATTTCTCTTATTCTCTTCTTTTTAAGCCCTCTTCCCTCTCTCATCAGCCCCCACTCCACCCCTGTGCTTCTGTCACTGTGCTCTCTGACCCGCTTTCTGCTTCTTTGCTCATCTTTCTTAGTGACCTTTGCTGATTCCTTTATTAATCACACAGATGTAATCTTCTCCCTGAGTTCCACCCTGTGACCCTCCCTTCCTCAGCCTCCTCTTTTATTCCCCCATATATTAAAAGAATATCTTTA